>NW_023590627.1:143574-212448 GCF_014843425.1 Jatropha curcas | reverse complement strand
TATAGATTAATTATGAGCAAGCTTGGAAATTATCACCTAATCTATTAACTTCGTGATGAATTCAATCTGTTTTTGACGAGGCTAAGTTGCCTCTTTAGCTTTAAATTTTTTTTTTTTCTTTTTTACTTAACATGATTTGTTTGGTGTTCAACTATTTGTTAAAGATACACAGAACAACAGATTTTTTTCCTTTTGTGGTTTATGATATAAGTATGTTTTAATCAAAATGTTATTTTAACCTTTGGCAAGATTTCCTATAACAAATTAGAATATCCCTATTGAGGGCAGAAATTTTTCTATAAATAGAGCTTACACTACTCTAGATCAAAGCAGTGAATGCATTCTTATATGCTAATTCTTCTGGTTGCTCTGAACTCGCGATATTCATTTAGTCCCTAGGCCCACCTCTAAGTTAAATTTTATGACGCTAAAAATTTTTCTGTTGTGGTGCTCCGAGACACCGCTTATTAAACATGCTAAACCATTAAACCCAATTTAAATTCTTCACACATTGGAGTTGCAATAATGTATCAATATGAAGGGAATATTGATTTCAATTATCTCAAGCACATTAGCAACAAAAGGCTTCGAGTAAATATTCCATTTCCATTCGTTGAAATTACTAGCGTGCAAGAGTGTGTGTAATACGTCAAAGTAGAAAAATGTTCATAAAGAGAAATTAACACAACCGCATACTAAAAGAAAGCTAACTTCAATTCAAAAAATTCAGAGTTTGGGGATATAGAAAGGCAAAGGCAAATATAATAAATAGATTTATGAAGAAACACTTGCTAAAAGTCGTCTATAATTTGAGCTACGTGGCTATTGAAGAACTTCAAGGATAAATCTCCCTTTACAAGAATAAAAATTTGTGTTTTGATGTGCCATTGAAAAATCTTGATATTTTTGCACATTCGTTTTGCAGCTTTTGTGCTATCTCTCTTTTCCTTTTTCTTTGTTTTAGCTAAAAGAATCCAATACTTATACATGCCTACAGGACTCCCACATTTATAACTTAACATTAAGACATTTCACTTCGATGTTGATTCATTGCTGATTTGTGACTTTCTGCATTTCCAATTGTTTGAAAAAGGGTGCCCATACTAATCTTAACCTGACAACCTATGGGAATGTTGGATTTATATTGTTAAACAAATCTTATTTCAAGTTTAAATTATATCTTTCTATGAGAAAATTTCATATTTCATTATTTATCAAACTAGGCTTGAAGTAAATATTCGGTACATCTCTCCTGTTGAAAATCTTATTAAACTCATGATTAAAGTTACAACGAAATGCGTTTTGATAATTTGGTTCGATTTTTCTCTAAGATATAAGTAGACAATTAGGAAACACTTGATCCAATTCTCCATGAATTAATAATTTTTTGATACTGTTTTAATGTTGCTGCAATATTTATCCCCTCCATATTAAGTTTAGCTTTATTAGCTTTGTTTTTAGCTTTTAGTTTTTCTTTTATATTTTAGTTTTTGTTGCACTTGAAGAAAAAGCTCAATAGTTTAAGTCTTGGGAAACTTATGTTAGTGTTATATTCATATATTTTATTATATAGTTTTTGTAGGGATTGTATTAGGCTAGTTTTCTAATCACTTTATAGTTAGTTTTATTCAGTTTTAGTTTATTGTTTTTTTTTTCTTCAAAGCTTCCTTGGAAACATTTAAACCTTCACTTGCATCTTTGACGAAATTTGATTAGTGATTTTGACACCAAAAAAAGCGCAAAGGTAAGCTAACTTTCTCAGCAGGACTTGCACGCCTTGGGCCGTGCAGACCCCCAGCACGCCCATGCAAAGAATCAAGGAAAATCAGCTTGGAGACTCAGGAACCATAGCACGCCCCTAGTCGTGGCTTTTATGGCATGCCCGTTTGGCCCAACAGCAATTGATATCAATTCAAAGGCATGTTCACCTAAGCACGGGCCCTATGCCTCTGCATGTCCATCCTAGTAAAGCCTTTCAGAGCCCCAGCATGCCGTTATGAAGCCGTTGCTGTCCGGCACGCCCCATGCCATAAAGTTTCTATCTCCAAAGCGTGGCTCACACTGAGCACAGTGGCCTTCTGTGCGCCGGGTATTTCACCCTAGAACTCAAATGGTTCGCAATCTACGGCCCAGACCATTATGGACCCAATGCGCGATGCCAAGTCGGCTGTTGCTATAACAACAAATTAGAGTCTTCGTTTTGAGTTTGAAGAACTCCGTCCAGCCCCTAGTGCGCCCTACCACTTGTATGGGCGACCACCACGAGATTACTTTCCTAAACGTGCCAAATCAAGTGCTTTTTAAACTTCCTATTCTTAGCAGACTTGATGGGAGAGTCCTACCATTGAGAAGTGAAAATTCAAAAGCCCTAACAGACCTTCCTATCTCCCATAGAAGATTTGCCCCTTAATTGAGAAGAAATTAAAAGCCTAAACAGCCTCCTATCTCCAAGAGATTTCCTACTCAATAAAGACTCTATTTCCTAAACGAAGTTGGAGTTTTCCCAAGAAGTCTATATAAAGAGAGAACTCATTCGGTGTAGGGGATCGGGGGATATACCATCTTTTGTTCTATTGTTTTTCTCTCTCTAAGACTTCAAGTAATCAAAATTTGTGTCAAGATTCAAGGAAGCCGTCCACATTATTTGTTGGCTAATTTTTATCTTTAAACTCTTAATCTTATTTTTCACTTTTCATTATTCACATTGATTATGGAATTATTTTTAAGTTTAATTGAGTTTTATTTAATTACTATGTCCAACTAAATTCTCATACTAGAGATTTGATGTAGCTTAATTTTTTTTCCAATTTATAAGATTAGATTCGCTTTTCTTTGTTCAAAGGATAGTTCATTATTGAACTTAATGCTCCCAGGTAGAGTTTCTCCCTGGATTGATTTATTTCATTAATCACTATTGAGAGAAGGGTTTTTTATATGAAAAAGGTAATAAATTACATGAGAATAATAACTTTTAACTAACTTGATGCGGAAGCTATATGGTTTGACTCATGGACGGGTTTTCATAGGAAGTAACCTTTAGGTTATTTTGTGTAATTCACAAAATAAACCATGAAAAACTTAATGATTTAATTCATGTTTGATTGCCACTATTGGAAGGATATGTAATTTAGGTCGCAGTTTAAAAAATAGCTAACAATTAAAATTGTTTTTGTAAATTTCTGATGGTTGTTTCTCATACTTGAACAAATTTTAAACTTGAATTATAAAAGCTAATAAAATAATTTGCGGACTTAGATTTAAAGTGAAAGTCAAAATTCCTCAGTAGCTTTTTAATCCTTGATTCACTTATTATCAAAAAAAAATTGGCCTTGCTTAATTTCTTTTTTATTCTCATTTTTAGCTTTTAATCCTTGATTTCTTATTATCAAAAAAATTGCCTTGCTTAATTTCTTTTTATTCTCTTTTATTTGTTGAAGTTAATTTCTTAAAATGATTCCCTTGATTGCCGTTTAAATAATAGTAAGTTGACATAATTTTTTTACTTGGTATACAATCCTCGTGGGAATGGTACTCTACTCATTCTTTATTACTTGTTGCGATTTCGTACACTTGCGAAAAATCATTGTCAGTCAGCTCACTTGTAAAATATATGAATATAAAGAAAGTGGTTTTTGAGGAGGCCTTTCAGTTACTTTAGTTTTGAAAATAGCTTTGGTGCAACCTGCATTGTCAAACGCCAAATTAGATGATGCCATGTGTCAAAACTCTAAAATTTTTCCAACAATAACCAACACTTACACATCTATCAACACAATACAAGTAATCAAAGTATTGCCCAGTACAGTGCTTTAGCCCAAGTTCTTCTCCTTCTATTCTCTTTATACATGTCTGTATTAAGTTGAAAAGCATTTTCCTTATAGTAATAGTGAAGAAAAATAATAAAGTCCCAATTGAAAGTATTTTCCTTTTGTATTAGACCTTTTAATATAAAAGTATTTTACCTCATATTCAATTAAAGGCTTCACACATTTAGGCTTGCAGAAGTCCTCCAGATATTTCTTTTGATCAACAAATTCTTCATCCGCCAAATCTCCTTCATCCGCCCTAATTTAATTAAAAGATATAATAGATATAAATTAAACAAATTTTAGGGAATAATTCTAAAGTTCCCCAAAACAAAAAAGAAGTGCTTTATATATATTAAGCAATTTGGCATGAAAGTGCTATAAGGCTCGACCCTTTGATTATCAACGAACGCAAAACTAACTTATTGGCTTCAATTTTAAAATTTCTCTGCGAGATAAATATAGTCTATTATGATTATGTTTAACCGTGTTATATAGTTATTAATTAATGTCACTAACATATTTATTCTCTATTTATTAAGCGTCCAACTTATAATAGTCATAAGCCTAATAAAATTTCTTTAATATTATACATGACGCCTTATTTAGGAAGGTTATGAAACCCATCCCCCAACTTATGATTGATGTTGACGCGTTATATTAATAACCGTGTAATAAAACACTTACACTACTTACTCTGTTATATGTGAGTGGAGTTAATCTTTAATGTGACAAACTATGATTGATGTTGATATATTAATAACGTAAAACACTTACCTACACTTGTTATATGGGTGGGTTAATCTAATGCAGACATATAGAACAAACGAGGGAATTGCTGAGTATTTACTAAAAAAAAAAGGACAAAAAAAGAGTCCTAAATGATAAACATTTTTTGCAATAACAATTTTTAATTTGTTTGACATATAGGTAGTCCCATATACCGAAACTAGATAAGTAATTTTCATTAATTACACCAAACAAAGCACAATGCTATTAAACGAATAACCTTAACTATAAGAGTATATAAGCTTACATAAAAGTTAAATTGAATGGTACAGGAATTTACTAAGCGTTCAAAGGTGTCTTTCCTGCACAAGAAAAATACAAATTGATCATTTACAATGATTAAGAATATTGATCCACATAGAAGAATTAACAAAAATCATATGAATATTAAAAAATTGCAAAATAACAATTCAATCGCGAGCAAAAACAATATCATATTAACAATAAAACTATAGTGAATCTAGAATGACTATTAAAATTTAAATGTATTAATCACCATGATCACACCTTTTAGTTGCTCTAATTAATGCAAGTTTCCTATTTTATGAAAAAAGGGAAAAACAATGTAGATTAACAAAATTAGAGCTTACAAATGGAAATGAAGGATTTGGGAGAGATAAAAAAGCTACAAAACGGGATATAAAAAATTTGGAAGTTATGATTTACAAATTACACACATATAAAACTTAAGAAACCTTGCCTTTATCCAATTGATATGTATCAATGTAACTTTGAGCTTCAACAATGCAACAAATTGGTATAAATCATCTAACAAACTTGGTTATATATAGCATAGAGATGCTTATATGGTGCCTTGAAAGTGTGGATACTCATAATTTTATGACCATTGAACTAGTCAAATACTTGGCCCATGATTATTGATACTATAATACTTTCATGTGAAATAAACATATTTTGTTTCATATTCATATATTGATACTGTATCCAAATTATTTGATATTCAATTAAAAAGACTCAAACTTGATATCTATCACGGATTAGAAATCTCAATATATTCATATATTGATACTGTATCCAAATTATTTGATATTCAATTAAAAAGACTCAAACCTAATATCTATCACGGATTAGAAATCTCAATCACCACTTGAAGTTATATTATAATTTTATGCGCGATTTGGTTTGTTAAGAATCAATGGTTGACTAATCACTAAGCGGTGTTTCTTCTTATAATTTAAATTAAATATCATGTGGATATCTATCTGTGTAAACTATATTCCTCCAGCCGAATGTATATATAATAAAATTAAAATGAAACATTTTTGTTATAAAATATAATAAATAGAGAATATATGTAGACATGTAATAGATATAATATAGAGAGAATAGAGAGAAATTGAATTCTTATATTAGAATCTTAGTTATCAATCCATAGGATTAAAGAACTATTTATAGGATACTCAATCCATTAGAGAGAATAGAGAGAAATTGAATTCTTATATTAGAATCTTAGTTATCAATCCATAGGATTAAAGAACTATTTATAGGATACAAAATACAATCTAAAAGACATAACCTTATACACGAAAGGATATAACCTTTCATCCTAAAAGACATAACCTTACACATTAAATGATATAACTATTCATCCTAAAAGATATAAACCTTTATTCCAAAGGACATGTCTTATGTAGAAGATAAATAATTTCTTTAATAAACTTAATGGACATCTATTATATAATATAGTATGTATAATACTTCTCCTTGGATGTCCATTATATGAAGAACATGCCTCGTTAAAACCTTACTAGGAAAAAGTCATGTGGAAAAAAAAATCCTAGTGAAGGAAAAAGAGAATAGTATTCTTTGTGTTTCAAAAATTTATTTCTCCCCCTGATGAAGACATCACTACTTGTCTTTTTCTTTAATGTACCATTCCTTCTGGCAAGATATAATATTTTAATATTATCTCCTACAATATATGGACATTGTTTTCTATGCAAGCAAATTGTATGTACTTTGTACGTGATAGGTGTCATTTTTTATAGTATTTTTAATATAGTTTTTATTTGGAATTTTAGTAATTTTTATCACTTTAACTAATTTTTACTTCGTTTTAACTATAATTTTGTTTAAAGCTTTAAAGCTTGTCCTCTGACATCATAATCCAACTCTGATCTTAAAAAGCAAATTCTGTAGCGGTTTTGCGCACAGGAATAGAGGTGCATTATAAAAGCAAAAACACTCAGGAATTCTTAGCATGCCGACGATCGTGCAACATTGCTATGCGGCCGTGCTAAACTTAAAGGAAATCAAGTGCGAGACTCAGACTACTTAGCCACGGCTTGAGGCCCGTCGCATAATCTGCAACACTCATTTGCCTTAAAGGACCCTCAGGGCGTGCTTGCCTAAGCATGTGCCCGTGTATTGCGTTTTATCTTGGGAAAAAGTTAAGAGCCTATCACGCCATGCAACGCTGCTTGCTATGGACGCACGCCCGCTGCTTCCCGAATTGTAAAGCTATTCATTTGAATTAAAAAACGCAAGCCCAATCCTTTTCATAAACTTACATGGGCCCAAACCTTAGATATTTTCACTTAACGTACAAAACAATGAACTAAGGCCCTATTATGAAGAAGGAAAGAAGAGTCCCTAACTTAAGATGAGAATCCAAGCCTAAATAGTTTTATTGATTCCAAAGGAACGATTTTTCGTAACTTAATAAGGGATTCTATTTCCTAAACGGAGTTCAGATTTATCTCCCAAGGAAAAAGTCTATATAAAGAGGGAACCAATTCAGTTATACGAGATATTCTTCTTACGTTCTATTATTTATTCTAACAATAGTTCCCTTCTCTCAAAGACTCAAAGCATCCAAGCAATAAATGTGCCAGAGATTCAATTATGAAGCCATTCCGCGTATCAGTGTTCTCAGTTTCTTATATTTCTAAACTCTTAATTTCTTGTTTATTTTTCATTATTCACATTGATTATTGAAGTTTGATTCATAGTATTATAGTTTTATTTGCATTATATACCTATGTCGACAACTAAATCCTCATACTTACGGGATTTGAATTGGTAGCTTAAATTCTTTTCCAAAGATTTATAAAATATAGATTTGTTCTTTCTTTGTTCACAAGTATAATTTTCATATTGCATCTAAAAGTACTCTCTAGGTAAGAGTTTCTCCCCTGGATTGATTTATTTCCCCCTGGATTGATTTATTTCATTAATCACTATCGGGAGAAGGGTTTTTGATATAAACAGGGTAATAAATTATATGAGAATAATAACTTGATGCAGAAAATATATGGTTTGACTCATAGGGGGTTTTCATATGTTAATGACCTTAGGTTATGAATTCACAAAACAAACCACAAAACTTAATGATTTAATTCATGTTTGCACTATTGGAAGATAGGTAATTAGATCAGATTAGAATAGCTAACAGTACATATTAAAATATCAATTTTAATCAGATACGTTACTGGCTTACTTCATAAATTGTGATGTCTTTCATAAATAAAGAAATGTAAATCATATATCAATTGTTATGAGTATAATGATCCTTAATATATATACTCAATATGATACTATGATACTTCAAGACATAGTATTTCATTATTGTAAAAAGATACAATACTTCAGGACTAAAGAGCTCTTCATCATTTTTGGAGGTTGAAATTAGTTCTTTATCTCATTAAATGACCTCACAATTATCAATTTCACTAATGGATTAGTTTTATCCATATACAATCATTTCGATCCTTTGGATTATATGTATTAGTTTCTATCCATATACAATTCATTCGATCCCTTTTGATTATATTATGATTAATGAGATGTAAATTCCATTTTATAAAATGTTCACTCTTTAGGAGCGAGAAAATTTTTTATTTCAAGTTCTTTCATCTCAGAATAATTTCTCCTTTTAAAGATTATAATTTTTGAAAAGCTCTTTCAGGGGAGTTTAATAATTTTCATAGAATCAAAAATTAATGGGTAATTATATTTAATTCTCTTATGAATTATAAATCAAAATAATGGTAAATTATATTTAATTCTCTTATGAATATATTCTATCAATAAATATTCACTAATTAATTTACTTCTAAGTAGCATAGCATATAAAACAAATATCAATACTTTGTCAAGAAGAGTGGAAACATGATAGAATTAATTTACCTAATGAATATATTCTATCAATAAATATTCACTAATTAATTTACTCTGAGTAGAATAGCATATAAAACAAATACCAATACTTTGTAAAAAAAAGAGTGGAAACGTGATAGAATTACATCATATATTTGTTTTCTACTATAGTCATTTCTTTAAGGCGATTATACCATCTTTGCGACAGATTTTCTGAATTTGTATAGAAATCTTTATAATTTACTTGAATATATTTTCAGAGTTTCAATTTGCATGCTCTAAGCATGTTTTAATCTTTCAAGGTAATCTTTCAAGGATTATTATTGTCAAGTAATCTATATAGAGCTCTACATAATTTCTCGAGAATTTGATTTTTGTTCTTCAAGCAACTTAAATCTTTGAGGGATTTTCACACAGATATCTATATCAAATGAGCCATATAAATAGGGAATCACTATTTATATCAATGTTAGTACTTTGTGAACATTTTATATAACAAGTTTTAATGTTTGGATTACAAATCCAAAAACTTTACTTTTCAAATAGATTATATCTCAATTGTACCAATCCATTTTGGCCAATCACCTTATGTCTATATTTAATACGTTTATAATCAAGATCCTCATCATTTTTCACAATAGTAAGTGCTATAGTATACGAAAAAATACAATCGATATTTATTTTATATCGATTTCATCTTTCCTTGATATGACATAACTTATCGAGATTTCATTATTTTCATTGAATTCATTGATTTTCAGGTACTTGATTTTCTTCTTGAAATTTATCAGTCATGTCTAAGGTCTCTTCTGGAGTTTATTCTTCTAAAGTTTTTCTTTTTAGAATTTGCACATATAACACATTTGCTCATTTTCATTTTCAATGATTCTTGTCCTTAGAACTGATTAATCTCCCATGTTTTAGGCATGCTATAGATTTATTAACATAGGCAGTTTATCATTCAAGGACTTTAATTCTAATAAGATTCTAGCAATTGATTTACAATAGTTTGAAAAATAACTATCTTTAGAACTTCTAGTTCACACAACCTTGTGAGATGATCAAAATTTGATAATAATAATTATTTTCAGTAATTATTAGTTTTAGCTACTTATTTTCTCCCCTTAATGTCGAGATCTATAAATTCTAAAATAGATCCATAATCAAAAGAGGAAAAACTTACAATAACTTATTGGTTTGATGCGAATAATTATTATTATACATAATAGCAATATCTCTATATATAAACAAGGAGTTCGGTTCTCAAAAAAATTGCTTTGAGAACACAACAAGGAGTTCGGTTCTCAAAAAAATTGCTTTGAGAACACAAGCATTAAAATTCATTAGATTTGAAGAAATTTCTGGTTCTTTAATAAATATCCATATAAGGATAAATTTTCTTTTTCACATCATTATCAATCGGTATGGTCCAACCGATCATGCCAAATAATAAAGTACTTGGATTTGTAAACTTCTAATTTATAACCATATTTATTTCGATCTTTATCTCCATATGATATCTAATTTAATCAATATCTTTGGAACTCAATGCATTATACTTAATTTTATTGCCTTTTAATATTTTGGTGTACTTATTTGCCTTTCAATATTTTGGTGTACAATGAGTACATAACTAATATCCATATATGTCACATTATTTGTACCACTTATGGTGGTAAGATTTATTTGTATGGCTATCATAATTGCAAAAATTATTATTTAAACTATGATCTCATTAATATTCTCAAATGACAAGTATATCTTTATCATTATTTACATCCACATCCAATATCATATATTATTGCATTCACTTCAGAGAATGCATCAAATCTAGTTGGGTGAATCTCATTATTTCAATACCTAACATTATATGTTATTCCATTCACTTTAGAAAATGGAGAAAAATCCAGTTGGGTGGTCTCACGATCTTTATTAAGATTTCTTTATTTTGCTTAATGAAGTAAAGGACATGAAAATTCAAAATATATCTTAAAATCTTCTCTCTTGATATTGCTATTGCAGAAGAATATTCGAGGCATAAATATCAAAAACGAACATAGGCTCCAAAATAATAATAATAGTAATATCATTCCCAAAGAAATCTTTCAAATCTCAAAATTTATACCATGTGAATATATATACCAATACATAATAATAATTATAATAACTTACAATTTTATGATCTTGTAATGATAAATGCATCTATCAATATAAGCTTTTGATGCATAGTTTTCTATCAAACCATTTCAAAGAAAATTATTAACTTGATGCATTTTATATTAGATTTTTTATTTCTAATTTTGATTTGTCTCTAAGACCTATAGCATCCATATGTATTTCAACGTCACTTATTCATGATATATAATTCTTGCTTGTAATATAAAAGGGCTAGAAATTCAAAGTTTCTATAATTTAACTTAATAATTAATATTAATATAAAATAAAATAATATAAAATAAAATAATTATATTAACCAAACAACACATGAAAATTTGAAATTAGTATAATTATGAATTAATAGTATCAAAATTTAAAATATAAAACACATCAGTTAAAGTAAAAAGAAAAATTGATTCATGTTAAAAACAAATGACCAACTATGATATTAAAAACACTACACAACATAGCATTGATCGAATATAATAAAAACTGCTAATCAATAGAAATTGTATAAAGTGACTTGAGTGATCAAGATGGGTTCATCATCCTATGAGTGATCAATACTAGTAACTCTACTAGTATTGATCATGAAATCCTTGCACAAGATGAAATCAAATTAGTAAATTGGATTTGAAATCTTATTCAATGAATCAATAACTATTGCTAAAAGAATTAATATAATTTAACTTACCAGACATGTTCCATGCTTAAATGAAATAAATCAAATCAAAATATTATTATGAATATGTCTTAAATATATTGAAGATCATTCACTAACGGTTAAGTCAACGCTACTTATAACTTTTCAAATATTTGGATAGTCTTGTTATGTGCTAGATTATCCGCTTTTAACTTTCAAATATAAATTTAATTATTGTTATATTTGAACCTAACGTCATCACATGTATAAGATTTGATATGCAAAATAAAACGAGGAAAATTAAAGCAAGTTGATGTGATTATAAAATAATTTTAAAGTAAAAATTTATAAAAAATTATAATTGATCTAAAATATTAGAATAGGGGTACGTTAGAATAAAGTTTCTAAAACTTATTGTTTAAATATAAGATATTTTTAAAAGGTGAAATTAATAAAGGTGAATTAATTATAATTTATTTATTTAATTGATTAAATTAATAATTTCTAACTAGGATATATTATGAGTACTTCCCGCATTCCTCTATATGTAGACTTTTATAGCCACAAAATAATATAAGCGTATTTTGAGTTAGAATTCAAAATACTTTTTGCTTTTCAAATTGTCTAAAAATAATTTTATACTTTTTTCATTGTCAATTGGTGAGGATATTGTTAAAGACTGTACAATTAGACGGTTTATGAATTACGACAATCCAGTGAATAACAAATTTCTAATTCTAATTGTGAAAGATTTGATAATAGGTATATTATTTCAAATTAATTATTTATTACTTTAATCATTTAAATGTAATTCCGTTCGTTAAAAATATTATAATATCGATTCCATTGCACATTTTATTCCATATAAAACCAATAGTAACTCCATTACCAATCTCATGGATGAGATACGTACATTCAAAAGAAAAAAAGAAATAGCAACAAAGTGGATAGCGATGACAATTTTACCTGATTCAGTCCGATTTTAACGGATTCAGGTAGTATTTTTATTATCTGTATCAGGTTCGGTACCCGCTACCCGTTATCCATTTAAAAAATATTTAAAATAATTATTTTTTAAAATGAAATTTTATATATAGACACCTTTTTTAATTATAATCAATATATTAATTATATTTAATATTTATATTGTATTTTTTATTATGTCAAAACAATAAATTTTTATAATGCTTATTTACATTTTATTTTTAAAAAATGAAAATTAAAGATATTTTTAATGCTAAACGAGTAGAGTAGCTAAATAGGTAATTATAATCGAATTTGGGACGAGTTTAGATACTAAAAATGAATTTCTAAATAGGTTCTAATATTTAATTTAGAATGAGATTTAGAATCAGATAGTTTATTTTAGGTAGATATCTGATCGGTTGTCATCCCTAACGGTGAACACTAATTAATCAATTGTATATAAAAGATAAGAGAAGCAAAAAAGTTAAAAAAAAAAAAGAAAAAGTAATAAGGCTGAATTGGTGCACACTTTGGTTTAGTACCTACATGGTGAATAGATGTCAATCAATTATTTGTAATCCTCCAATTGATGGAACACAAAAAGCCAAGAACAAAAAGAAAGAAAGAAACGAAAGAAGAAAAGTGAAAGCATTTAATTCCAATGAACTTTTCCTTTTTGGTGGGATCATAATTATTATTCACAAGCAATTGAGCTTACAGCTTTAACGAGTTCGGTTGGAAGAATTAGACCACTAAAACCCATTACAACTACTCATCCTTCCAAGTTTATTGCATATAATGTAAGTTCTTTCTGCACACTAGAGTTTCTTTTAATATTCTTGAATTGCTATTTAGTTGGTTCTTGTGATGTGTATGAGTCTCTTCTTTTTCTCCTCTCTTTTATATACTTCTTCCTGTTATTTTCTGCATACAACATTCTTCGGAACACAGGCATCTAAGCTTCTGATTCCATTTTTATGTCTAAACTTTGAAGTTTTTGAACTTGTTTATATTAATCTCTGTTTCTAAGCAAAACGTATGTTTTACTCTCAATTGGTTTATCAGTAGACCTATGGACCGGATCTAGGTATGTCATTCTCAAGTTAGACTTACTTAGATTCAGACTATGACTTCATCTATGCACCAAACTAATGAAATGAAAACATAAATTTTTTAAAAAATTGTTCCTTTTTTATGGTCTCACCCATGTTAGATTATTTAATAATCTGTATGTGGCCCATATGATTAAAGGGCTGGTTCTAATTAAGGTGGCCCAAGATGATGGTTATTGGGCTTAATGTGGATAAGAGCCAGTTAGGTTTTAATACCCTTCCATCTGCCTTATAAAAGATAAAGGATCACCGATTAGGTTAACACAGAACCAGGATGTGACGGAGCTACCTCAAAAACACATAGCGGAAGATAGTTTGTTTGAAGAGAGCTCATAAAAGAAACGTCCCGCAGTTGTTGATATTCTCTGACCTTCAGAGAGCACTTACAGACAAAAGGCCAGAGTTAAGAACGTAATTCTTGCTGTTATGAGAGAATCGAATTACAACGAGGTAACCCATAACATAGATCTGCCGTTATGGATCAAGGTACGCTTCCGATTATTGTATATTCTTGTCAAACAAATTCTATGAACAATAGAATTGGGCTATATTAAAGATTATTCAACATGTGGTATCAGAGCCTGTACCTGTTCTAGATTTGTTTGATAGCATTTTTTTTGGCTTAATTAATGAAAATTAATTTCGTATTGTGAAATTGATTTATATGGTATAAGCGAAACCAAAATTATAGAAATTTGAAAACTGTTTGTTTTCTTTATGCTTTATAAATTATTTTGTTATTATTTATAGAGAACGGTTATGATATATTATTGGGTTATGTCATTAAAGTTTTGAGATCTTAATTTTAATCTCACTTTAAAAGTTTTCATAATCAATGTTTAATGAATGGAAAACTTGTTAGTCACCAAAGTGGCCTTGTTTGGATGTTTTAACATTTGATTATGCAATTTTCAATGTTCATATTTGGTGTAATGTCGGTTAAGACCATTAATTATAATCAATGGCATTAAAGAGACTTATCATTGTACTAATTAATATGAATGTATATCCAAAGATAACATGCATATTGTATGGAGCCTTATTGAATAGTTGAATGGAATAAAAAAAAACGTAACTGGATTCCAGAAAGGAGCACGGGTGTGTTATGGACTTCCAGAGAGAAGCACAGGTGTGCTGCAATGAGCACGGCTATGCCCTGACTTCCAAAGAGAAGCACGGGGCGTGCTTCTCTCTGACTTGTATAAAGGCTCGCAAGTTGCTCCATAATGAAAGTCTATTAAAGTATTTTTCTTCTTGGCATCATTATTGATTAAAGCTATGCATATTGTAAATATTACCCAAAGGTAATCTAGATGCATAATTAAAGTGTATTGGTTGAATCCATTTTATGATTTACTAAAGGCATTTAACGTAGAGTATATTGTAATGTTGCCGCTTTCTTTTAACAATGTTTGCTTAATGGGCACTGGGTAATAAAGTTTAATGGTTTGAACTATGCTGATTGATCCGTAACAAACATCCATTATCAGTAGGAGTTCTGACTTGACTTTGGCATTAGTCTCTTGAAAAGCCAGCAGCCATTACAGACCAGCCACTGAAGCTGACAAGTCCTAATGGCTGGACGGTCTAAAACACAAGCTGAGCTGAACCTTATATGAGGGCATGACAAATGGCTGGAAAAATGTTAAGCCATCAATGCCCGAACAGACATGCTATGAGATTTACATGCTTGAAAATTAAGAAATACTCCCATCGATATAGGCGACAAGTCCCATCGTTTAGGATCCTAATGAGTGAGCTAACGACCAAGGAAGTTTGATTGGCCACATCCATTCATGATCATTGTGAACTGGCATGCAGAATTCTGGTAGCCAAACTAAAATCAATGAATGTATGTGAGTTGCAATTCCTTTTTAGTTCCAATTTATTATTAACTCACTTCCTCTTGAGTTTGGTCAGTTCTAGAGTGAATTACAACACCCTTAAGGAAAAATGAACATTCAGGAAATCAAGCAATGTTGAACAAGAGGAGGGAGCATTAAAGAGAATTGAGAGGAAAACACTCCATCAATCTCAGATTTCATAATGGAGCTAAGGTAGAGCAACAGACAAAGATCAGGAAAGAAAGGCCAAGAAAAGGACATGCTGCCCAAGAAGGTTAATGAGGCCAAATCGTAAGAATTGAAGTGCTACTTCGTAGAAGAAGTGGTCACGTCAGAGGACTGTCTAAAAAGAAGATTTGAGTTTGAAAGAAAGGTATTACTTTATGTTTTCGTTGTTTTGAACAAATCTTAGTTGAAGTGCCTAATTAATACCTAGTGTTAGATTCTGGCGCAACTACTCAGTGTCTCATATTATAGCAGGGGAATTTCTTTCAATCGCAACCCATAAACGAAACTAGAATAAGTTTCCATTCAATGGGAAACAGACATGAAGGCACGAATAGAAGGAATTAGCGACTTATAATTGTTCCTGAGATACTGGTTGTATCTGGATCTTGAAAAGTGTCTCTTCTGTTCTCATGAATGTGCTAGAATCTAGTTTCCTGTAGGAGGTTGGATAATTTGGTTTCAGTTTAAGATTTGAAGCGTATTTTCATGGTATACAACTCGTAAGTACTATTATGTTCGTGGTACTTTGATTGGATGGTTTATTGATAGTTTGTATCGTTTTAATCTTGATGTTGAATTTATTGAATCCCTGTTTAATGTTGAACACAATATAGGTATTAAACGTAGTGCACATAATAAATGTTCTGCTTTCTTGTGCCATCAAAGGTTAGGTCACATATCGAAAGAAAGGATTTTGAGGTTAGTGAAAGGTGGAATCATACCTCAATTGGATTTCACTGACTGGGACGTGTGTATAGATTGCATTAAAGGTAGCAAACTAAGCACACATTAAAGACTCCAGCCACAAGAAGCAGTGAATTGCTTGAACTTATACACACTGATATTTGTGGCCCTTTTGATGTTCCCTCTTGGGGTGGTGAAAAATATTTTATTACCTTTATCGATAATTTCTCACGGTACGGTTATGTATATTTACTATATTTACTGCATGAAAAACTCAATTAGTGGAATCCTTGAGATATTCAAATTAAAATGAGGTAGAAAGGCCAGTTAAATAGAAAGGTTAAAGTGGTGAAGATCCTGAATAGAGGTGGTGAATATTAATGGCAAATTTAATGAAAAAATGGGACAATGTCCAGGTCCCATTTGCAAAGTTCCTTGAAAGTCGTGGCATTTGTGCGCAATAACACATGCCAGGTACACCTCAACAGAATGGTGGTAGCTGAAGGCGTAATCGTACTCTTATGGAAAATGGTTAGGAGTATGCCTGAATAATTGTACTGTACCTTTATCATTACGGATCATGCATTAAGACTGCTGCATATTTACTTAATGGGTCTAGTAAGGCAGTTCCTAGAGTACCCCTTAAGAACTGTGGATGGGAAGAAACCTAGTCTGAGGCATCTTTCATGTTTTGGGGTTGCCCAGCGGAAGTAAAGGATATCATAATCCACATGAAAAGAAAGCCTTGATGCTAGAACAGTTAGTGGGATTTTTCCATAGGATATCCTGAAAAGTCAAAAGGTAACAAATTTTATTGTCCACCAATAGTACGAGAATTGTTGAATCTGGTAATGCTCGGTTTATTGAGAATGGCCAAAATTAGTGGGAGTAGTGAACCACGTAGTAAGTGCAAGAGATTCAGATTGGAATAATCCAACTCATGATGGATTTTCCTAATGGTCCTCTTCTTTCAGTTGTGTTCCCTTGTTGTATCAACGGTTTAAACAAACATGGTTGAAAAACATAAAACAACATTCTGAACCCACAAAATGACCATATATAAAATGATGAACCAGCAAAAATGAACAATTCACGAATGATCAAGTGGTTTCACAAGAAAATAGGGCATTACGAAGGTCACAGAGGCAAAGAAGGCCACTAATTTTCTAAGGATTATGTGGTTTAAGCTCACTTGAGCTGGAAGTGAATTGAGCATTGATAAGGATCCAGTTCTCTTTTCCAGAAAGCCATGGAAATGTGATAATTCGAAAAGTGGTTTAATGCCAAAGGAAGAAATGCAATCAATGAGTAACAATCAAGTCTGGGATTTAGTCGAGTTGCCTGAGGGATCAAAACAAGTTGGTTGTAAATGGGTTTTTAAGACCAAACGGGACTCTTAGGGCAACATTGAAAGATATAAGGCCAGACTTGTTGCTAAAGGCTACACTCAGAAGGATGACATTGATTATAAAGAGACCAGAGACCTTTTCTCCAGTTTCCAAAAAGGACTCTTTAAGAATTATTTTGGCTTTGGTGGCTCATTATGATCTAGAGCTTCACCAGATGGATGTAAAGACAGCCTTTCTTAATGATGACATAGAGGAGGAAGTATTGTTTTCCCCCCGAAAAAAAAAAGGATCGAACTTTATTTGTGTACTTAAATATTTATTTGGCAAAGTGGTGACAAAAACCTCTTTTTGGATATACGATGCCGATAAATCGGTCTTATAACTTATTTGAGTCGCCACCCATTATTTCGGCAATGGGACCGTTTCCATTTTTAATTTTATGAAAGTGACTCCATTTTAACCCATATTATTTAAGGTCTTTTATTTGAAAGAAAAACTGGTCAGGCGAACCAAAGAGGTTCTAGGTATCTAGGTAAGGGAATTGGGTACGTCGGCCCGTTGGAGCTAGCCCGACGCCTCGAAAAACCGGCCTCGTTTTAATCTACAATTTCTAATTTTTGGGTTTTATTTTAGAAAAAGCCAATTATTTAAACCAAACTGCCGATTAAATCCGGAACCCGAGTTTCCCTATATGGAAAACTTAATTAACGCGTCCAATCAGGTCCATTCATTGCATTCATCACAAATAAATCATATCATCCACCATCCATCCATGATACACATCAAGTATAATAAAGACCGCTCTTGCCTTAATGGTTGAAGGCGGCCACAAACCGAGTTTGAATAATATAATTAATTAATGATAAACGAAAGGAAATAAATCTTAAAAATCTCATAATCATTAATAATTAATTGATCTGGTTTGATTAAAACTTAGTTTGCCCATAATTGACCGTTTTCTGAGTTAGGATTAAAATCTACTTAGTAATATGAAATTAAAACGAAATAAGGAAACTATTCTGGAATTTCAAAACAGTCGCGTCACGCAGCTGTTCCATGAAGAACAGTCGCGTGGCGCAACTCTCCTTATTCAGTCTGGAACTTTTAGAACAGTCGCGTTACGCGGGTGTTCTATGAAGAACAGTCGCGTGGCGCGACTTTTAACATATTACTGGAAATAGGAACAGTTGTGTCGCGCGGCTGTTCTATGAGGAACAGTCGCGTGACGGAACTCCTAGCTGCGCGACGGAACTATTTGTGACTTATTAAAATTCTCAGTTTTATTGATTATTTATCCAAGTTTTATTGATTATTTATCCAAAATGGTCACCTTAAATATGATATGAAGAACAACCAGTATACTGGGTATCAACGGAATAGTTTTTGCGTCACGCAGGTGTCCAGTCCTGAATCAAAGACTTTTGACATGAACAGTCGAGTCAATGCCAGGTAGTAGTTGCGTGACGCGGCTGCTCTGGTCCGCAACTACCTTCAAACTACTTTGTTTACGTGTTTACGTGTTCTTTTCGTTAAAAATAATTAAACTCAACCCAGAAAAGGTCAACAGTGGGCAAAATTACGTTTTACCAATAACAGATCAACTAAACACTGGGAAAACGAGATTTAAGGAATAAAATGCTAGAAATAAAAGATAATGTTTAGAATGGTTACCTTGCCCTCAGATTCGAGGCTTGCATGCGCTAAGATTAGCTTAAAGACGTTGTTTCACGATTCAAGGAATGTGATTACCAGATTTTCACATAGCAAAACGTTTTGATCTTTCTTTCTTTTCTCTCTTTTTCTCTTATTATATTTTTCTTATGCTTTTTTATTTCAAAACTAAACTGTTAAGGGCTTGATCTTGATCTTCCTAAAGTTTACTCACTTGAGCTCTTGGGGAAGAAACCCTAGCTGTTTTTTTATCAAAAACTTAGTTTAGATCTTTAGGGTTTTCAGAGAAAAATGAGCAAAAAAAATGTCCGAAAGTCCTCCTTTTTTTGCTGTAAAATGTTGTATTTATATGGTTAGGGCTACAGAGCAGTCGCGTCACGTGGGTATAAGCTGCGTGACGCACCCGTAAGCCCGCGTGACTCGACTTACTTTTCGTACAGTTGCCGCGTATCCATACAAACAGTGCAGGCCGTTGCACGGAGGTGTCAGCCTTGTTAGAGGCTGGCGTGACGCAGCTAATAGTGCGTCCCGGCAGGTAAGTAGGAGCTGCGTGACGCAGCCTAAAACGGGTCCCAGCCCTTTGGGTGGTTTTGATTCAATTTTCTGGTTTCAAACATTTCTGGTTTATCGTGATAGCTGTCTCATGTCATCACCAGGCCAGGTGGGGGCGTAAAAATCACGCGTCAACACTACCCGGGCTCGCATAGGAGGGTCCAATAAGTCCCAGAAGGCAGAAGCATCAGTGGCTGATCCGCCCGAGCGAGCCTTGCCCAGATTCACCTGTAAGAAAATTTCAATTTCATTAAATATAAAACTAACAACTGTTCATTTTCTTTTATTGCAGGAAAAATAAAAACCAAAATTCGATTTGAACCATAGCTGCGTCACGCAACCACAAAGCCGCGTCACGCGCCTACACAGTTGCATCACACAACCCTGCCCAAGTTGCGCACCTAGAAGCACACAAGGTTGGCGGCACCTAGTAAGCACAGCCCGTGTGTAGCGCATCTCTGCACGTCGCGCTCAACGCTACTCCAGCAGCCTTGCGCCAACGCAACTGTTTAGATATGTTACCCTAAGAAACAGATGCGCCACGCAGCGCGAAGTCGCGCCACCATTCTCGTTAGCAGCGTCCGCAACTGTTCAAGATTCCTATTCGATTGACGACTGTCGCTCACGCAACTATCTTTCCGAAAGAACAGCCAGCGTGACGCAACTGTCGAAGGTCGGTCACTGGTTTCATTCAATCTAAATTTCACTACGTTGTGTTGTTTTCAATGCAATTTTCAGGGCAAAATCAAGGTCACCGTACGAGTAATAACAAGAAAGTATCATCAAATTAAGGCTAACCACGTTAGAAAGGGGTCAATTCTAAAATCAAGGCAAACTAAGGGGTTTCTGGCCGGCTTCAAACAGTGGCAATCATAGCAACTGTTCACACAGAACAGTTGCGTCACGCAACTGTTCAATTCAAGATCAGGCCGGCGCCATGCAACTACTTACTGTGTGACGCGACTGTTGACGCAGGCGCAAACACAAAAGAAAAGCGTTTATCGTACACAACTACGGATCTAAAGCAGTAACAAACAACAAAATTAAGAAATTTTTACTTACCTTGGATCGAAAGCCGCGCATACCGACTCGTCTTGTTACCGGCCTGGAAACTCGTTACCCGGCAACGGAAGAAGCTGGCAACGGGCCGCGGTCCGGGCGGTCAGCGGATTCCGCTCACGACACCGGCTTCGCCCATCAGAACGTCGGGATATCGGGTAAGGGGCCCGAAAGTCTCCATCTCTCGAGTGTCGGCGGAAGCAGGGATTTCAGGAAGCAGGGATTTCAGGAAGCTGAGACATCTTTTTCAGTTGAAAGTTCAGAGAATTTTCAATTGCTTAGGGTTTGTGAATAAGTGAAATTGAATCGGTTGTGAAGAAAATTACTTATAGTAAATATCTGGGCCCAAGCCCATTTCTTCAAGCAAAGGGCCCAAGCCCATTCTTCCAAACCTAAAAGGACCGATGGGCCCATCACCTTCTTTCAACGCCCAATAAGCCCGTGCGGCCCGTCACCTCTTTCCGAGAGCAGCAGGTCCACACGGCCCATTTCAACGGCCTACAATGGTTCGCTTCGGCAATTTAACGTCGATGCGCGGCACGTACACTTCAGCGATTTTTATCTACTCACCGCACACCAAATTGCTAAATTACCCTCAGGTAAGTTTTCTTTCGACCACTATATCATAAAAGGTGTATTTGAAAATGCAGATAACAAATACTCTGTTAAATCATTTATGCCAAAATTTCTGCATGGAAACATGTGATGTTCCAATATGTTTCTAACAGAAGACAAGGTTCGTTTGCACACGGATATTGCTCTTCTTCTTTTGAACAATTTTTTAGACCAACCGGTGATGGTTTTTCGAAGCCGCTAGGTCCAACTAATTAGTAATGGTGTATTGCGAAGCTAGTCAGAACAACTTCAAAACAGTGATGATGTATTGCGAAGCTGTTTGAAATTTCTTCCCCAGTCAATGATGTTGAGTTGCGAAGTTGATTGCGAAGTTGATCAGGACAATCCCTAAGCAGTGATGGTGTATTGCGAAGCTGTTTGGGTTCTTCTCTCGATTAGTGATGATGTATTGTGAAGCTGATCGAGTCAATCCTCTTCTTAGTTAATGATGATGTATTGCGAAGTTGATCAGGACAATCCCCAAGCTTCGGAAGGAACTTGTTACCAAATCACATTTTCGAGCCCGATAACCGACTTCGGAAGAATGTTCTCTTTCAGATTTTGTGAAACCCGACTAAAGCCGATCAACCGAGCTGTGAAGGGTGAACCAAATTCTTCAAAAAACCCTTCCAGGCCGATCAACGAGCCCCGAAGGTGTCTTCATAGCCGATCCAAACCGGATGCTTTGAGTCATTCACAATGTTGGATGAACCGACGAAGCAATCACACCGAGCTTACGAAGGTGCCATTGATTGAATTCAGCAATCTTTTCAAGCCGATCAAACCGGCTTCCGAGAGGATTGGCTGATAGAAGGCGCGTCAATGGACCACTTTTAACTTAATCGTTTATAACAATTATGACTAAAATGGGGGCAAACTGTTTGACGCGTGATTTTTATGCTCCACCCTGACCCGATGATGATTATGAAGGACAAAGGATAGGTTTCCACAATAACCGGAAGTGGTTTTGAACCAAAAATTGAATCAAACCGCCCCCAAAGGAGCCTGACCCGTGTTAGGGCTGGCGTCACGCTAGCTAGTACTGCGTGACGGCACTCTTAGTGCGTCACGCAGCTCTAACAGACTGACACTCTGGCGCGCGCCGTGCAACGCCTGGCACTGTTTGTATGGGCAACTGTACGAAAAGTAAGTCGCGTCACGCAGGTTTACGGGTGCGTCACGCCACTTCTACCCGCATGACGCGATTGCTCTGTTGCCCTAGCCATATAAATACAACATTTTACAGCAAAAACAGGACTTTTTTTTGGAAAACACTTTTGACATTTTGCTCTCATTTTCCTCTAAGAAATACAACTTTCTAAGTTTAGATATCTAAAAAACGACTAAAGCTCTTTCTCAAGAACTCCAGTGAGTAAACTTGAGGTAGATCAAGTCATAGATATTTAGATTTAAGATCAAAGAAAGATAATACAAAAAAAAAAGATAAAAAAAGAGGAAAAGGGAGGAAAACAATTTTATTTTCATGAAAGAACTTGACGATTGTGCTCCTGGGATTGTGAAACATTATCTCTAAAATCAATATCAGCGTATGCAATCCTCAAATCTGAGGGCTAGGTAACGGCTAGGTAACGATCCTAACTCCATCCTTTTTATTTTTATTTATTTCTAGCTTTTTACTTCTTAAAAATCTCATTTTTGCACTGATTAATTGGTTTGTCATTGATAAAACGTAAGTTTTGTTGAAGTGTTTGCCTATTGTTGAGTCTTTCTGGGTCTGTTATAATTACTTTGGACAAAAAAGAAACGTAAAAAGGACCAGTTTGAAAGGTAGTTGCGGACCAGAGCAGCCGCGTCACTCAGCTACTACCTGCGTGACGCGACTGTTCATGTCCAAAAGCCCCTGACCTGGACTAGACCACTTGCGTGACGCAGCTGTTCGCGTACTCATTTTCATTCTGTTTCTATATCTGTATCTAATATTTTGTTTTAAATAAATAATCCATATACCTAAGGATTTTAATAATGTCACGAACAGTGCTGTCACGTAGCTAATAGTTAAATAGTTACGTCACGCGGCTGTTCTTCATAGAACACCTGCGTGACGCGACTGTTCTAGTTTCCAGATCATAATCAGAGTTCCGTCACGCGACTATTCTTCATAGAACAGCTGCGTGACGCAACCATTACAAGTCTAAGAATAAAAGATAAGGGGTGCGTTACACGACTGTTCTTCGTAGAACACCCGCGTGACGCGACTATCTTCCAATACTAGCACATTTTCATTATTTTTAGTGCAGTTTCATTTCAGTAAATTAATCTTTCTTTAAATTAATCTTCCTTTTAAATATGAATCCGGGAAAATTATCAATAGTGGGCAACTTGAGTTTTTAAATCAAAGCAAAGTCATTAATTATTGATGATTATGAGATTTTCAGATTTTTTTGCCTAAATCGTTTATTATTAATTACATTACTAAACTGGGTTTTGTGGCGCGCTCTTTAACCATAAGGCAAGAGCGGGTCTTTTACTTTTTTGATATGTAATTATGGATGGATGATGGATATATGATTATCTCTGTGATGAATGCAATGAAATGAATCTAATTGGGACGATTATTAATTTCAGCACATAGGAATTTTCGGTTTCGATTTATTCGGCGTTGGGTTTAAATATTTTGGCTTTTTCTAAAATAAAATTAAATTAGAAATCGTAGGTAAACAACGAGGCCGGTTTTTCCGGGCGTCGGCTTTTCCAATGGGCCGACGTACCTATTTCCCTTACCTAGAACCTCATCTGTTCGTCTGACCATGTAGTTTCTATAATAAAAGGCCTTGGATAAAAATGGGTTAAAAATGGGAGTCATTTTTCACAACAATAAAAAATGGAACCGGTCCCATTGCCCGAAAAAATGGTGGCGACTTAAAAGTGATTTATAAGACGATTTATCGGCATCGCGCAATATCCAAAAAAGGGGTTTTTTATCACCCGCTTTTCCAAAAATAAATACCATATTATTAATTTATTTATCGGCATCGCATATCCAAAAAGGGTTTTTATCACCGCTTTTCCAAAAATAAATACCATATTATTATTTCTTTACATGATTTTTCATCCGGGGGAAAAATAGTAGTAACTGACCCCCTCCGAGCAGCCATAATATCCTGCTCGGCCGGATAGATCTAGTGGAAAGCATGTAGTACGGCACATCGTGAGGCACTCTCCTTCGGTCTGGGCCTAGTCCCATTCATACACCCTTTCACCAAGGTAATACATGTCGTAGAATAAATAGGGAAGGAGAAGTCACCTTTGTTGGTACACGATGGTAGCCTGAATGAAATTGGGGTAATTAGCTACATCGGGTCACAAGTATTTCATTATCTGGAAAAAAAAAATGACAAAGAAGAAGACAAGAGAAAAAGAAAAATGAGAAGAAAAGAAAAGAAAGAAAAAGAAAAAAGATCAAAAATAATGTGACAGCAAATAAAACAGAAAAGCTCGGGCTACCACGTCCACATCCATCTCAGCTACACCATCCAGGGGCATGGCCTCATAATGGGAGATGATGCTCTTATATCGTACTCTCTTGTCGAAAATGGTAGGCTCCATGCCTAATGGAGCTCAAAGACTCTCTCGCAAATCCCATCAATCTAGAGTCCTCAGCTGGTCATCAAATACTTATACAATGAACAGCCCTCCAAAAGTTAATTCGGTAATAGCAACAAAATCCATCGGCGTGATCATCATCTTGCCGAACAGTAGATGGAATGTATGAGTGGTGTCCATCCACCGCTCTATAAGTGCCATGATGCTCGCTGAGACTATCCGCCCCTGTATTCGGGGTAGAGTGTCGATGAAACGACTGAATCCCGCCTCCCAAACCCAGTCCTGAACTTGAGGAGGTAAGCTAGTCGAAACACTCGCCCGCTGCATAAGTGTTGCCACTCGACTTCCCGCACTTCGTGCTCTTCTGCAAAAATAAACTAGTGTAAGTATGCTAATCAAGTGTGAAGGCTTGTGCTTTCATGTTTTCATGTAGGAAAATAGAAGAAAAGTGACCAAAATATCAAAGCAGGCTATCCCACCGGTTACTGTTGTGCTAGCCACTGAGTTGTGGCACAAAGCACTACTCAAGTGGCATGCACCACTAGCACTATGGAGCACGCCATAGACTAGCAGAAGAAAACCAGTTCATAATGCAGTGGCACACGCCACACGCAGTGGTGCATGCCACAACGGCACGCCACAGACTCAAAAACCCTAAAGTCACCCAAAGAGGAAAAATTCTAACTTATTCTTGGTTTCTAACCTAATGCTTGCGTGTTTCTACTCCCAATAATGCAGGAAAAATAAAAAGAAAGGTTCTGAAATACCTGTGTCAAGCCCTAACAGACGTGGGTTGATAAATCATGTCGCAGGCTAATCCCAGGCCCTGCGTCTAAAATAAACTCCTGGAGCTTCATTCCGTGACTCACAGGTCGAGTAATAGATCGATCACAGCATCACCCGGCAGCGAGTCCACAACATTCTAAGTGGCCATGAGCTTTGGTTGCAAAAAGAAGCAAAGAGAGAGTTTGAGAAAGAAAAGAAGTTTAAAAGTTAGGTTGAAAGTGACAAATGAATGTCACTTTCACCTTTGATAAGGAATAATGGGCCTATGGGCCCGACTAAGCCACCGGACCTAGTTAGGACCAAAGGCCCACCTGATGCGTCCAGCTCTCATACTTAGCCGGCAACCTGTCAATAGCTAGCCGCTTAAGCAGGGGCAACCGCTGGCCACAGGTAAGTTGTCTCATTTTGCATGCCTCGGCACAACATTCAATAATGCTTACACAAGCTCACACAGATTCACAAATAATCAAATTCACAGACTAATACACATGAACTCACACGAATTCACAGATATTTATGCCAAAATCACGTGCCACACGCGCACGCTTTTTCGGGCCTAATCACAGAATTTCTAACCATCATTGGTTGCAGTGGCTTTTCCCCTGTATTCCAAGAATCATTGTGCAGGTACTTCTCTTGAGCGGAGCATTTCAGAACTTAAGTAGTCCGAAATGGTGCACTCTCGAAATAGAGTTTTCTAGTTTAAGCCGTCCGAAGTGGTGCACCTCCCGAAGTGGAGTATCCCAGTTTAAGCCATCTGAAGTGGTGCACCTCCCGAAGGGGAGTTTTTCAGTTTAAGCCGTCCGAAGTGGTGCACCCCCCAAAGCAGAGTTTTCCAATTTAAGCCATTCGAAGTGGTGCACCTCCAAAAGCTGAGGTTTTTTCAGTTTAAACCATCCAAAGTGGTGCACCCCTGAAGCCGTCATGTGTGGTGCATCTCATTTCGCCTCTCACCGTCTGAAGGACAACCTCCCGAAGTGGAGCATTTCAAAAACCGGGTCCACTGAAGTGTTATACTCATTTATCCATTGAAGCTGTCCGAAGTCGCGCACCCTTGAAGTCGTCCTGTGTGGCGCATCTCATTCTGCCTCTCACCGTCCGAAGGACGACCTCTCAAAGTGTAGCATTCTCAAACCAAAGCCGCCAATTGGCACAAGATAGCCTCAAAAGTCGATGACAATCACCATGGCACAATCCGTTCATGTGTCAAATGATGTAATGATACTAGGTCGATCGAAGTATCCCCAGTTGAAGCCACCAACTGGAGCAAGATAACTACAAAAGTCACTGACAATCACCATGCCACAATCCATCCATCTGTCAAATGTCATAATGGTACTGGGTCAATCAAAGTATCCCCATTTGAAGCCATCAACTGGCGTAAGTTAGTCGCAAAAGCTGTCAACAATCACCATGGTGCAACTCGTCCACCCTTTAAATGCCGTAATGGTACCATAAGTCCCCCTGGGTAGGTTTTCAAATCCACATCAATAAAGCTGCCATAATGGCGCACTTCATCTATTGAAGCCATGCAAATTATGTAAGTATCTTCTTACTTGCACCTCTACTTTACACTTTGATGACATTTTGCTTGAAAAGTAAAATATTATCGAAGTGGGGGGCAAACTGTAGATGCTTAAATTTTGCCCCTAAAAAGGTTCAGTAAGGATACATCGTTCTTTCCACAAAATTGGATCAGGGTTCCCGATCGCGCTGGTTTTTGGACCGATGGTCCGCAGCTGAGATTACAGATGTGTTTAATAATTTTTACTTTACAGGTTACCAGGCGTTTCGTGATGAGACCGAGCCCGGGAAGCGTGACGAGCCCGCTTGACATACTTCCCTTTACACCGCTTCGTTTTGTATACCATCTGGCCTGATTTTGTAAAATTAGGCCCGATCTTATTGTAAGGCCCTACAATGGCATTTTTACCATGTTAGCCCTAAATTGAGGCCACCCACGCTTATTTGCCTAGAAATAGGCATTGGGGGTATGTTAAAGGGGATTCATTTGGAAACAAGGGGAAGTTCTTACATTTTGAAAACTCAACGAAAGAAATCTGAAGGCAACTTAGGTTAAACCTTGGATTTGAGTTGAGAACTTATTGTCAATCAATCAAAAACCCCTATAGACAATCTATAATCCTAAAAACACAAACTTTAATCTTGAATCTAGGATTTTTTTATCAAGGGCCAAGTGTTGGGATTCCCTTCATCCATTTTTGAGCAAATCATTAAGGAAATCACAAAAAGTAATTTCTGAGAACCTTCAAATGCTTTCATCATCTTTTTCTTTGCTTTTTTAGTGTTTAAAACGCCATTCTTCGGTCTGGTTGTGAGGGAAACCTAAGATCAACCAATAGGGGTTTCTGCACCTCTATGGCGTGAGGCCAACAGTAGTGGCGTGCGCCACTTCCCTGTGGCTCACGCCATAAGTGCCTAAAAACCTCTTATTCTTACCTAATAAACATCCCGATTCGATGGTCCAATGGCCAAGCTCTGACCTAAAAAGGTTCGTGATGCGTATTAGGTCATATATGGATTAAATAAATAAATAAAACATGATTGAGAGCAATGATTGGTGGATTTGTTCATCCTTCTAGGATGAACATCAAGATCATGAGCTCATAAATAAATAAAACATGATTGAGAGCAATGATTGGTGGATTTGTTCATCCTTCTAGGATGAACATCAAGATCATGAGCTCAAATCTTGTTAAACCTTTAAATGTCTGTCATTTAATTATTGTCTTTTACTTTATTAGCACCTTATTATTTTTGTTCTTTATTATTTCTGTCCTTTAAATTCTTGTTATTTAGTTTAATGTTCATTGTTATCGTGCTAATCCTTTATTTATTAATCTTGTATCATTTACATATATCATATTCATGCTTGTTGGATGATTGATTATGTTGTATTCTTATAATTAATATATACTTCTGTGGATATTTATTATTCTTTATGTTTGTTGCTTGTGGTTTGTATTTATTTTTTATTTAAGTTTTATTACGGAATGTAAAGGGTCCATAAGGATTCCTATTAAAGCTTGCTTGTAATCGATAGATTGGGTTTGGGAAATTTAGAGGGTTTAAAGGTAGATTGTAATGATTAGGGTGGTTTGTAACTCTTTTCTCATCCCTCCCTTTCTTTTGATGCTTTATTTCATGTTGTATGGATGAGATTGAATGTATGCTTGACATGGTTTCCAAAAATGCATGAAACGTTTTACATCTCAATTTTAAGTTAATTGCATTATTAAATTATTGTGAATTAATGGACAACTAAGAGGCTGGCTTAGCAGGGCGAAATGGATGCCTAACACCTTCCCATAGCAGGGGCGAAATGGATGCCTAACACGCTTCGCCATGTTGCATAACGCCAACTCCCGGACCCTATCATTTGGTTTAATCGGATTAAGTGCCGATTCCAAAGAATGCGACTAATTCCGAGGAATTTTCGCAATAACAATGGTAAGCGATTCTTTAAGTTAATTGCATTATTAAATTATTGTGAATTAATGGACAACTAAGAGGCTGGCTTAGCAGGGCGAAATGGATGCCTAACACCTTCCCATTTCATACCCAACTCCCGGACCCTATCTTTGGTTTAAAATCGGATTAGTCGATTCCAAAGAATCGACTAATTCGAGAATTTTCCATAACAATGGTAGCGATTCCAAAATAAAACTCTTACCAAAGTAAAAGAACCTTTTTTCCGAGGATTAAATGGGATTGAATAAAAAGAAAACCATTTTATTAAATAAAATATATCAAGCTCGTTCGATTCGATTCTTTCAAATCTTTTGGGAAAATCCAATGTCCTCAGCACCTGCTACTGAATCAAAAACAAAAGACGTTCCACAAACAGAGAATAAACAAATATGGCAAAAGCAGGTCTCCCTGCCGTAAATCATGAGAGGGCGAAAAAGGACCAGAAGGAGTCTCATTCTATAAAATAGACAAAGAAGAATGTATCAAATTCACCTATAAGCCTAATTAACACGATCATAAGCCTTTTCCAGATCAATCTTCAAAGCAAAATGACCCACCTTGCTTTTAGAAAGGCAAAAAGTATGCAACAGCTCCTGCGCTATTGGTAGGTGTGGAATCCACCAAAATCAATTATCTTACTACCAAGTTAAAGAATTGAAGAAAATAGTGATTAAGGTCGAAATCCACAGAGACTAAAGATTAAAAATATTATTTTTAGAAACCAGAAAATTTAATAAAAATAAATGGGGGTTTGGAACACTTTATTTTACTACAAAGTACAACCTTAAGCTTATCTTCTTCACTCAAATGAAACACTTTTTCATTCAATGGTTCAATAACTTCTATGCCACAAATAGAAGAAACATCATTAGGAAATTTCATGGCCTCATAAACATTAAATTTAATCACCTCACCATCAAATTCCAAGGTTAATGTCCCCTCATACACATCTATCTTAGTTCTAGCGGTACTAAGAAAAGGTCTTCCAAGCAATAAATTACAAGAATTGGAAGATTTATCATCCTCCATACATAAAAATCTGCTGGAAATATTAAATTATTCACCTGAACTAACACATCCTCTAACACTCCTTTAGGGTAATCTATAGATCTATCGGCAAGAACAATAAGTACCCCAGTTTCTTTTAAAGGCCCAGCATTTAAATGTAAATAAATAGAATAAGGCATTACATTTATTGATGCTCCTAAATCTCACATAGCCCTATTTATGCCGAAATTACCAATTTTACAAGATATGGCAAACATACCTTTTTCTTTGCATTTTTGGGGTAATTTTTTTTATAGAATAAGGCATTACATTTATTGATGCTCCTAAATCTCACATAGCCCTATTTATCCCGAAATTACCAATTTTACAAGATATGGCAAACATACCTTTTTCTTTGCATTTCTGGGGTAATTTTCTTTGAAGCACAGCAGAAACATTTTCTCCCACATCAATTTTCTCACACCCAGATAATTTCTCTTTATTAGTGCACAACTCTTTAAGAAACTTTGCGTACCTAGGTATCTTTTTGATTGCATCAAGTAGTGGAATATTGATTTCCACTTTTCGGAATATGTCAAGAAACTCTTTCTCTTCCTTTTCCTTCTTAGCCTTGGCAAATCTATAAGGAAAAGGAGGCTGAATTTCCAGAATTTTTGACTTCTCCAATACTGCACCATCGGACAGCTTCACCTTCTCTACTTCGTCCTCCGGTGCCAAGTCACGCCCACATTTATTTGCTGCTGGAATTTCTAGCCCTCCACGACTTCTCAAAGTAATTGCACTTGCATTTTGTTTTGGATTCAAAATGGTTTAAGATGGCAATTTACCTTGAAACTCTAACTTACCCAATGAAGTGGCTAGTTGGCTGACTTGGTTCTCCAAGTTTTGGATGCTAGTTCACGTCTCTTGCTGAAATTGCTTAGTGTTAGTAGTAAGTGATTTAACAATGTCCTCAAGAGACATACCTGAGATTGAAGAACCATAATCCGGTGGTGTTTGCTGATTTTGAAATTTTTGGAAATTTGACGCTTTAGTTCCATAACTCAAATTTGGATGGTCTTGCCATCCTTGACTGTAGGTACTTGAATATGGATCATATTTCTATTGAGGACCTGAAAAATTTCCCATGGCATTGGCTTGTTCTTGACTATCATCTTGCAAAGTTGGACACATGTCTGTAGGATGTCCAATATAGGCGCAAATTCCACAAGCCTTAACTTACTGTCCATATCCTACAACCAAATTCTGAACCAAAGATGTTAAATCATTAATTTTATTTTCAAGAGAAGAAACACTTATCTCATTAATATTTCTCGAAGGTTCATGACGAGATCCAAATTGTTGAGAATTAGCAACCATTGTGAAAATTAATTCCCTTGCAGCTTGAGGAGTTTTATTCTCAATTGCTCCACCTCTTGCTGCATCTATCGTTTGCCTCTCCATAGATAAAGAACCTTCATAAAAATACTGAATTAAGGCTTGATCAGAAAATCCATGTTGCGGACAGCTTGCGCACATTTTCTTGAATCTCTCCCAATGCTCATGTAGAGTTTCATGATTCTTTTGTTTACTCCCACAAATGTCTCTTCTAATGCTAGTAGCCCTTGAAGCAAGAAAAAATTTATCTAAGAAGGTCCTTACCATTTCTGTCCATGATGTAATAGATCCGGATGGCAGATAAAATAACCATTCTTTGGCTGAATCGGCTAAAGAGAATGGAAAAGCTCTTAATTTTATTTTATCCTCAGAAATCCATGGGGTTTCATGGTAGAGCATACAACATGAAATTCTTTTAAGTGTTTGTGAGGATCTTCATTCTGCAAACGTTTAAAAGTGGGCAATAATTGAATTAAACCTGATTTGAGCTCAAATGCCGCCTCCAAGGCTAGGTATGTGATGCAAAGAGGTGGTTAATTAATAGGATGTGTTGCCAACTCCTTTAATGTTCTTTGATCAACCATCTCCTCTTCCGGTTCAAATTCACCTGAACTTTCGAAAAGTTCAAGAACAATAGTTTCTTCAAGAGGTGAATTAGTCATAGGAAGTTCAGGATCAATTGCTTCTTCTGCTAAACAAGACTGCTTTTTCTGTTTTGCTTCTTTTCTCAATCGTCTAGCATTTTTCTCAAACTCAGAGTCGTACTAGAGATCACTTGTACTATCTGATCTGGTCATAAAAAAAACAATATAATTAATTAGCACTAGTCCCCGACAACGGCGCCAAAATTTGGTAAGTGTCGAATCCATCAAAATCAATTATCTTACTACCAAGTTAAAGAATTGAAGAAAATGGTGAGTAAGGTCGAAATCCACAAAGACTAGAGATTAAAAATATTATTTTTAGAAACCAGAAAATTTAATAAAAATAAATGGAGGTTTGGATTTGAAAATATTGAATTTAGCAAATGCAGTAAATTAAAGTAGAAAAATCAATTGGAGAAATATTTCGAGTCGAAGGTCATCCTTATACTAGTTCTATAGTGTTGATCATTGAAATGAAAATTAACTCATTAACACAATCAATAAATTATATATAGTTGCCAAAAATGCTTCTAACAACTTAATCTTTCCGTAATAATGGATTAAACAAGACAACGTGCTATGAATAATCCATTACCAATAATTAAATCTGACACGCGCCTTGAATTAAAATTAATTTGCAGCTTAAAAGAAAAAAATGAGAAAGACCCAATTCTATCTAATAAAGCACATGCGTAACCTATTCAAATAGATTACTTATCCTTGAAAATTTGGTTCTAATCAAGCCATATTAATTGCTACAATTGTTAATTCAATCAAACAATTAAGGATTTGATTTTATTAACTAGCACCTGTCACTCTAAATTAACTAAATAACTGGCCAATTTACCTAATTAAATAGAACAACAATATCCATCATAACTATTAATTGTAAGAGATAAACAAATATTGATGAATTAAATGAGTAAGAAGAAGAACAATTCTCACAACACTTTGATAGAACTAAGCTCTTGATTAAACCTTAAGCTGGAATAAAATAAACTTAGCCACGTATGACCATTTTCGAACTTACAAAACTAAAGAGAAGAATATTGTACAAAACTTAGCTGATCCTATACTAACAGCTCCTCCCTTTTAAAGAAGAAAAGAGAGGATTATTTCAAAGGAAGTCAAGAAAAAATATATTTACAATCAAATCAAACTAACAAAATAAAATCCCATGATATTCTACTCTTCAAATCAACCAAGACCTTTGAATATGTCTTCCAAAAAGAATGCAGTAGCCCCTTCAACCTTGACTTAATTAACTTTAGCCAATACTCCAATAAATTTATCAAAACAATACCTGATATCTAATTAATCAACAATGCAAATCAAACTAACAAAGATAAAATCCCATGATAATTCTACTCTTCAAAATCAAACCAAGACCTTTGAATAGTGTCTTTGCCAAAAAGAATGGCCTTTGAATATGTCTTCCAAAAAGAATGCAGTAGCCCCTTCAACCTTGACTTAATTAACTTTAGCCAATACTCCAATAAATTTATCAAAACAATACCTGATATCTAATTAATCACATAGGCAAACAAACTCATCAAAAACACCAAATTATATGACAAAATAATCAACATTTCCACCTGTTATTTAATAAAATTAATAAACCCATCAGCTATAATCATATTATCAACTGTAGTGCAACCTGGGATATAGCTGCTCTGAAAAGGACTAATCAAACTACTGATAAAAGGCTTCAACCGATTAGTAAGCACTTTCATCACAACCTTGTATAACACATTACAAAGTGTGATGGACAAAACTGAGAAATCAACTCAGGGGCCTAGATCTTAGGAATAAGCACAATAAAACCATGAGTGACCTCAGTCGGAATGGTGCCCGATGCAAAAGAATTAGAAACAAAAGCCATCACCTCCTCCCCAACAATATCCCAGTACTTCTTATTGGAGTGTTTGAACTGTTCTAGTTTAAACTAAATACATCAAATTCAAGAAAATCAAATCAAACCATTATTATGTAATGAAATCGTATTGAATTAAGTTAATTTGATTCAATTTGATTTGACATATTTTTTATTAGTCCTTTATTTTTGAAAACTTTTAAGAATTGAACTGAGCTATTATTTTATAGAAGCCAAGAATCAAGCTGGATAGTTTAAAATTCAAATGAAAATAGAATCAAATCGATTAATCCAATTTGATTAGTAAATTGTGCTCAGTAGCAGTCAATATTTTCTTTTAATTAATTATTTTTGGCTAATAAATTCTTTCTTTGAGCATTCATTTATAAAGAAGAAGAAAGAAATGTTTCTTTTAATTAGTTAATTTTGCTCGTTAAATTCTTGCTTGGATTTGGCTCAACTAAGCATCTTTTCGGGAAATTATAATGAATATCACTTTTTGAAACTTATTTTTACAGAATGTCAGCTTGACTTTAAGATTTAAATTATTGTCATGTGATATATTTTTACTTTAGTGCAATTTTTTTATTGGTAGGATATTAATTTATTAATATTTCAGTGTTTTAATATGTTAATGTTTCCTTTTGTATTAATTTCCTATTATCACCATTGTTTCCTTTTTTTTTTTTTTAGTATGTTAATAACATTTTTCTGCTGCCGGTTTTTCAGCCCTCATTATTTTCATATGGTTCTTTCTCCTTTTGCTATCGGCCATTATTTTCTTATCGTTCTTTCTCTTTTTGTTGTCGTTCTTTTCATTATTGGTGGTGTTGTTCCATGGTTTTGTTTTTTATTCATAAGGTATATCAATTTTATTCTTTATCTATTGTTTATTGTTGAGAATATTTCTATCAATTTTTCATACAATCAATAAATTCTATTTGGATTGATATGATACGGTATATATATATATATATACAGTGTATTTACTTGATTTGATATACCGTATTTACTTGGTTTGATCCAATGTGTTAATTGATGTACATATATCTATTTTGTATTTAATTGATTTTACAGTATTTCTTTTTTATTGGTTTATTGTTGAAGCATATTTCTATCAATTTTTCCATACCAAGCAATAAATTCTGAATTTGGGATTGATGATGATACGGTAACTAGATATATATAGTAGTATCCGTGTATTTACTTGATTTGAATTATACGGTATTACATGTGTAACAACGTTATATTGGTTTGAATGCCGAATGTGTTTTAAACAAGTCGCACCTGCTAGAAAACGACACAGTCATATCTATTTTGTAAATGTTAATTGAATTTTACAGCTTAAGTTTACTAATACACGGTTATTTATATATTAGTAGTAATAATATATATATATGATAAGTAGTATACATCGTATTTACTTGGGTTTGATCTGGTGTTATCGATGTATAATACACTCGAAACAGTAATTCGAAATCCCTTTCACTTATCTGTATTTAATCGATTTTAACAGGTATTTACTGATACGTACCGTTAAAACTATATATATTAGTCAAGTATACACTGTTAACTAAGTATCATATGATATATATATAGTCGTATATAGTATATATAGTATATATTCCATGTAGTTATATATATTCCATGTATATTATATTTACTGTTGCTGTTGTCGCAGTCGCCAGTCATTAGTTGCATTATCGGTCGTTATTGTCATGGTTGAATTACATAATCTATACAGAGATTTGCTCTTATAGATTTCGAGTTTCATTTTGTTTCCTTTTTTATTGTTTTCTTTTTTATTATTTTTTTCAGTATTTCCTTTTTTGTCCAGTGTTTTTTTTTAGTGTTTTCAACGTTTCCTTTTTTTTTAGTGTTTATCGTTTCTCTTGCAAGGTCAGTTTTGGTATTATTGAATTTTTTTTTTACCGAATTTGTTATTATTTTAATGAGTATTCTTTTAAAATGAAATCTTTTCGGTATTATTGATTTTTTTTTTACCAAATTTATTATTATTTTAATAAATATTCTTTTATAACATCTAGCTAAAACGAAACCTTGAATCGGACATTTGCTTAAAAGCCCCCATCTTTTTCTACTGTAATCTCTCCGGCTATTTCCTCATCCAAAGATAAATCGTCACTCTCGCCGCATAGTAGCGCGTCAGAATCGACTTGGGCCTGGAAGAGAAGCACAACTATTGAAGCTCATTTACCACCCAGAGGTAAAAGTTTTTATCTCTTCAGATTTTGAACTCACTCTCCAATTTTCAGAAATCATATGGAATTCAAAGCTGCCTCACATTGAGTATAAAGCTAAAGCGTGCAAATATTATTGATGCATCTCAATATTCATGAGCCTGCAAGAAAAATGCAAGGGATTTGTTATAGCTCTCTGATTGTGAGAAATTAATAAAATACAGAGCGAATCCTTTATTTGAACACGAATATGATCATCTCTAATTGGAATTTAGAGTTTTGCACAATTCCTGTTGATAATAACAAGAAAAATTGATCGTTTATTCAGAAACTGTTTTCTTCTTCGCTATTGCTTTCAGTGGTTTGAGCTTTCTAGCCGTAAATCCCATCCTTTCTTTCATGTCTAGTGTATCTGAAGCAGAATAGATGTCAAGCTTCCAATCAAAACAGTGAAGCAAAGAGGCTAAAGCAAAGTGAACTATGCGGTGAGCCAATGGTATGCCCACACAAATTCTTCTTCCTGATCCAAATGGTAACAACTCAAAGTTTTGGCCATTGTAGTCAATATTGGAGCCTATAAATCTTTCAGGCTTGAAAGACAATGGATCTTCCCAAGCATCTGGGTCTCTGCCAATACTCCATGCATTTACAAAAACTTGTGTGTCTTTTGGTATTTCATAGCCCATGAAGTTTGTGTCTTGTAATGTATTTCTTGGAATTAACAATGGGATTGCAGGATGTAATCTCATTGTTTCTTTGATTACTGCTTGTAAGTATGGCAATTTATCTATGTCACTCTCCTTAACCTTCCTTTTCTGTCCTATCACTTGATTCAGCTCTTCTTTGACTTTCATCATTGATTCTGGGTTCCTGAATAGCTCTGTCATCGCCCATTCAGTAGTTCCACTAGTAGTTTCAGTCCCAGCCAAAAACATTTCCTGCACAGCAACAGATCATCGTAAATTCAAAAACTGCAACATTTAGGATTAATTAGGCGACAACTCTAATATTACTAGATTTAAGCTTCTTGGTCAAATAAATAAATTTTATGATATAAGGTTTGCCTAGAAAATTAATCTGTCTTAATCTTTTTAGTATCTTCCATTATAAGAAATATATTTTTTCAAATAGCAATGGCTAGAAATTTAATATTTGATTAGTACTAATAGATTTGGTTGGATTGACATGAATAAACTGTTAACAGAGAGAGAGAGAGAGGAATGTTTACCAATATTATTATGAGCATATTATGGGTTGAGATCTTATCAGGTCCTTTGCCATCACCTTCATACTCCAATAATGCATCCAAGAAGTCCCTTTTCACATTTTCTTTCATTAATTTCTTCTCTTCAACTCTCTCCTTCACAAACTTGTCCACTATATTTATGGTTATTCCTAAAGCTACCTTCATGTTCTTTTTTACTCTTTGAGGATCCAGACCTTTCAAAAACGGGAAAAAATCAGCAATATTTGGCTTCCCACCCCACTCCATAACCTCATCCATGGCACCAGAGAACTCAGTTCCCTCTTTGGACCGAGCATTCAAAAGATCCTTTGAGAGAACAAGATTTCCTATCAAATTAAATGCCATTACAAATACATAATGAGCAACCACCACCTCCCCTGAATCTCCTTTTGCATTTGCCGCGGCCACATCCTCCTCAATATACTCTGTCATCTTGTCTATGCACTTTTGGCGAATCAAAGTGGACTCATTGATTTTCTTGCTGGTCATGAGCTCAACGGTGACTATACGGCGAAGAAACCGCCAGTAGGAGCCATATCGGCCAAGAGAAAGCGAACCCTGATAGTAATTATGAGCTGTCCAAGATTCTGCAACTTTCCGGTCGCTGAAAGTGATGTCATGATTCTTGAACAGTTCTTCAGCTGCCTTGGCAGATTGTATAACCAGTGTGTTAGCGCAGCCGAGTCTTAACCAAAGTACAGGGCCGTACTTGAATCTTAGTTTGTATAAGGTCCTATGTGGCATGGATCCAAGATCCAATATGTTACCGAAGATCGGCCAAGCCTTTGGCCCTGGTGGTCGTCGCCGATTGGCTCCATGTCTAGCTTTTCTCTGATTCAGCAGCAGAAGTACTATAGTTGCCAAGAAGAGAAGGCTAAAGCTGGCAAGTAAGTTGTCATAACTCCAATCCATTTTCTTTTCTTTTTGTGTGGAAGCTTATCCTCGAGTTTCTAATGTTTATATCATATAGAAAGAAAATTCTTTTAATTGTGTAAGCAGTAGGTACTGGGCATGTATTTTGGACAAGAAAATTTATTCCATCCTTGATTTTGAAAGTGTGATTATAAGAAATTAAATGATAAAACATATAAATAATAAAAATAAAATTGAGTTAGGCTCCATTTGTTCCCAAAAAAACAACTTAGCTCCTTAGAAAATTAGTATTTGGAAAACTCAAAAGAATTAATCAACAGAAAATATATTTATCAAAGGAAAATTGAGTCATTTTAAAGAAAATGGCTTTTCTGTTTCAAAAAGCAAAATGTTTTTAGAACATTAATATTGTAACTTGATAAATACACTTACATTAATCCATTGATCATTAATAGTCACAATGTCAATCATCACTGATTGTTATTTTAGTTATTGGCCACTATCATATATTACTGACATCTACCGTAATTTATCATTTTATACATTTTTTTATATTTAGTAATAAATTTTTAAAATACAAAATTTATATAATTATAAAAAATTTTTAATAGTGTAATTAAATATCAAAAAATTAATTTTTTTATATTTAGTAATTGAATCCCAAATTCCTGTCACCAATCATTTTCTTTTTTTATTTCAACAACTGTATTATGTTGTATTATTATATTATTACTGTTTATCAGAAGAAACTTAAAATCACATATAATGATTTGATATCTGTAATCTGTCGGCAAAAGTTAATCTAAAGATATGCTCCTAAGTGTAACTATCAAATGAAATATGGACGTAATAAATTTGTTGACATTGGATAATCGTAAATTAAGGAAATCTCTTGAGTGTATGGGTGGTCCGTACCCACAAAAAAAAATAAAAAAATAAAAAAATAAAAAAAAAACCTCTTTCCATATCTTAGTAATTAACTGATTATTGGCCAAATATATATTCAATTCGTGTTTTTCAGAAAAATTTTTCTTTTGATATTTTCAATTTTTATTTTAATTAGTTAGACATTTTAATTTGTAAAATTGAATCTAATAAACACTTTAACTCAAAATATTTTATTGAACATTCTATTTAAAAAATTAGATAAATTAAATATATTTTTTTTGCAGTTAAAAAATATGAAAACTATATTATTCTAAAAATTGTACTAACTATATATATAAATATGAAAACTCAAAAGAATTAATCAACAGAAAATATATCAAAGAAAATTAAGTCATTTAAAGAAAACTGACTTTTCCATTTCCAAAAGCAAAATGTTTTTAGAAACATTAATATTGTAACTTGATAAATACGCTTAAATTAATCCATTGATCCTTAATAGTCACAAGGATCAATCACCATTAATTGTTATTTTAGTTATTGGCCACTACCATATATCACTGACATCTACCATAATTTATCATTTTATATATTTTTTATATTTAGCAATAAATTTTTAAAATACAAAATTTATATAATTCTAAATAATTTTTTATAATGTAATTAAATATCAAAAAATTAATTTTTTGAAAAATATTGTTCAAATATATATATATATATATATTTGAAACCAAACAAGTTTTGATAGTTAATTTCATACAAATAAATTGAAAGTGTATTCCCACATGTACACAATAAGTATATAATTGTAAAAATATAAATGAGTCCCTAAATTATAATCAAATTAACATAATTTCTATTTTCAAAAATTAATTGTGAAATCTTTAAATTTTAATTCCATGAATGAGTCTAATGGGTCTACCCTAATTTTTTCTCTCTAGTTATTTAACCTTAATTTTAATTTGAGGCTGCAGCTATTAATCGGTGGCAGCCCTTACTTTCTGTTTTTTTTCTTTCGATTCAGCTTCAACTCTTTTTTTTTTTTTCGCTTCTAATCTCTTATTCACTTTTAATAAATTAGCTCAGATATATTTTTTTAGAACAAATATATTTTTTTATTTTTGTTATTGTTATTTTATCTCTATATTTGGAGTTTTTTGTCTCTTTTTTTTTAAGCGTTTGTTACCTTCTTTGTAAGATTTATTACTAAATAAAAGTATTTTATTTGGTTGGAGATTTTAAATCATGATTTGCAGATGTGAATTTTCAATCAATGGAGTCTAATAGTAGTGGGAACTCATTTGTATACATCATATATTGCGAATTCTTGAAAAAATAATCTATGTATAAAAGATCTAGATTATCTTCAAGCAATAAACATACCTATAAATAATTCTTTTATCAAGATCATCTTCAAGCAAAAGAATCTAATATTATCTTTTTTATTTTTAATTTTTTTTATCCACAAGAATATAAATAATTCTTTTGATTATTGAAAGATCAAACGAACTCTATAATTAACTTCTGATATTATAAAGTATTTGTAACATTTGATATTATTATTAATGAATTATATTTCTAAAGAAAAAATTCAGTCCGATGAGGAGAAATAAATAAATTACAGAAAAACCCTAAATCTTATTTTTTGCATTCATTAAAAAGAAAAGGAATCATTTTAAAAATAAAAAAAACTTCTCAATACAACCTACGGGTTGAGACTCAGTTAGTAATGCAAATTGGGCATGTGAGAAAAGATCTTTGGTTCGATCCCCACTAAACATACCTGTAAGAAGGGGTGAAAAGTCTTAACTGGGACTAAGCTTTGATTCAGATTAGACAGTCTCTAGTGATAGAGACTAAGCCTCGAGTTAGATTAGGCGGTCTCTAGTGATAGAGTTCGGATACCTGCATTTAGTATTTTAACTCACGTTAAATCCCTTAACGTTTAGTGTTTTAGATTTTATTTTTTTGACACTGTTATCCTTTTTTTTTTTCCATATTCTTACACTACTTTGAATTTGGTACGGTTGCTATTTGTTTAATTTTTCTCTCTCAAATCTCAAAGGAATATATGGCATTTTAATTATTAATTATTTTATCTATTGTCTTAAAACAAGAATAAGAGCATGTTGTTAAAATTAAATAAAAATTAGAAAAAAATTTTTCCTTCTTCATTTTAATTTTATAAGAAATAACCTTGTGTTATACAAAATAAAAATTGAATTAAAAAATATATGATAATAATTTAGAAAAGAAAAAAAAAACAATTGGTATGTACATATTATCTTATTTTTTTATTAATTAATCCATTTCAGTTTTACGGCAATAATTTAAAATTTTAAGTCAACATTTTAATATATTTTTTTTGTGATTTTAATTCTAACAGCTAATCAAACATCTATTTTAATACATAAAAAGCTAACAACTAACAATTAACATCTAACATCTATTAAAACAACTAAAAACTACTAGAACAATTAGTATTACCAAATAGACCTAAGCTTAGATTGAGAGACACAACCATCATTCTAGCACCAAGAAACAGCAAAATACAACTTAAATTCTAAAATTGTTAGAATTATTTTCACAATTATTAGAGCAGCAATTGTTAGATCCAACAAAATTATTTACACAAGAAACTGCAAAGATCGAAAACACATAGAGATAAGGCCATGAGTAATTGAATCCCAAATTCCTATCACCAGCCATTTTGTTTTTTTTATTTCAATAACTGATATTATGTTGTATTATTATATTATTACTGTTTATCAGAAGATACTCAAAATCACATATAATGATTTAATATCTGTAATCTGTCGGTATAAGTTAATCTAAAGATGTACTCTTTAAGTGTAACTATCACATGAAATATGAACGTAATAAATTTGTTGACATTGGATAATAGTAAATTAAGGAAATTCTTGAGTGTATGGGTGGTCCATACACTGACCCAATTAAAAGGGTTTTCTTAAAAATGTTATTATTTTGTCTTTTTTTTTCTATTTATGGTTAAAAATACTCCCGTTTAAATCAAAATAGAATTTATAATTAGTTTAGTATATAGATAGGCCAACACATAGCGTTTAGGTAAGTCTTTTTCATAAATTAATGTGTTCAACGCTTTCAATTGACTAGCACACGTCAGAATCACATTGAGCACATGTGAATACCAAAAAAAAAAAAAAAAAAAAAAAAAAAAAAAGTATTATTATATTATTACTGTTTAGTCAGAAAGATTACTCAAAATCAACATATAATGGATTTAATATCTGTAATCTGCGTATAAGTAACCTAAAGATGTACTTTTCTTTTAAGTGTACTATTCACATGAAATATGAACGTAATAAAGTTGTTGACATTGGATAATAGTAAATTAAGGAAATTCTTGAGTGTTTATGGGGTTGGTCCATACACTTGACCCAATTAAAAGGGGTTTTCTAAAAATGTTATTATTTTGTCATTTTTTTCCTATTATGGTTAAAATACTCCCGTTTTAAATCAAAATAGAATTTATTAATTAGTTTAGTATTATAAGATAGGCCAACACATACGCGTTTAGGTAGTCTTTTTCATTAAATTAATGTGTTTCAACGCTTTTCAATTTGACTAGCACACGTTCAGGAATGCACATTGAGCAACATGTGAATTACCAAAAAAAAAAAAAAAAAAAAAAAAAGGGAGAAAAAAATCCTCAAAAAAAAAAAAAAAAAAAAAAGAAAAAAATCCTCTCTCCATATCTTAGTAATTAACTGATTATTGGCCAAATGTATATTCAACTCGTGTTTTTCATAAAAATTTTTATTTTGGCATTTTCAATTTTTATTTCAATTAGTTAGACATTTTAATTTGTAAAATTAAATCTAATAAACACTTTTAACTCATAAATTATTTTATTGAACATTCTATTTATAAAATTAGATAAATTAAATACCTTTTGCAGTTAAAAAATATGAAAATTATATTATTCTAAAAATTGTACTAAATATACATATAATTATAATGTTTTACATGTAAAGACTAAAAATAAAAATTTATTATTATTAGTGCAGAGAGACGTGAATTATTGTCAAAATTCTTAATTTTAAAAACAAAATAAATTTCCTGTAGAACTTGAGTGACATAATTTTTTTTGCGAAAAATACATGAATAAACTTATATATTTGGCTACTAACTATAGACACCAATAGATGGTCCTACTCATCTGGTTTTGAAGAATAAAAAATTAACGTGACAACAATTAAACATTTGAAGGGCTTTTGTTATTCGATTAAAATTATTCTATCGGACCATCTTTCTTTTATTACATTTAAATTACTTAAATCAATAAGTAAATTTAAAGATATTTAACAATTTCTTACCTATAACAGGTTGGAAATTTTTTATGGGTTCAAAAGATGGAAATAACTTACCTGCATTGATGAAAGAATTACATATATGGCAGTTATTTTTCGCAAATATATGAAACCGCAACAAGTAATATAGAATGAGTAGAGTATCGTTCCTACAAAAATTGTATATCAAGTATTAAAATTATGTTAACCTACTATTATTTAAACGGCAATAAGGGGAATTATCTTAAGAAATTAACTTTAATAAATAAAAGAGAATAAAAAGAAATCAAGCAAGGCAATTTTTGATAAGAAGAAATCAAAGAAAAAAAACTATTAGGGATTTTGACTTCACTTAATTTTATCCAATTTATTTTATTAGTTTGATAATCAATTTTTAATTGTTCAAGTAGGAGAAACAACCCTTTTAATTTCAAGTTAGGAGAAGAGAACAAACCCTATAATTACTAACAAGCTCCCCGATGTACTTGTTTTAACTATTTTTAATCCGGTCTAATTATCTATGTCTTCCCCAATAACGCAATCAAAAACATGAAATATAAATTTCATTGTAAGTCGTTTATGGTAATTGTTATGAGATTCAAGTAACGTCTATAAAGTCTTTGTTAAGACTTAATGAAAACCCCCATGAGTCAAACCATATTAAACTTCCGACTTCGAATTAAGTTATTATTCTCATGTAATTTATTTACCTGTTTCATATAAAAAAAAACCACCTTACTTCCAATAGTGATAACGAAATAAATCAATCACAAGAAGAAACTCTGACCTAGAAGCATATAAGTTCAATAAGTAAATTATACTCTAATTGAACAAAGAAAAAGCCAAATTCTAATATTATAAATTGGGAAAATAATTAAACGTCTATATCAAATCCCTAGTATAAGAGGCTTTGTTTGACATAGTAATTAAATTTAAAAGCTCTTAAACTTTGAAAATGATTCTCATAATTCACTGTGGAAATATTGAAAAATAAAAACAAGGATTAAGAGTTTAGAGATACAAAAAAACAAGATTAAGAGTTTAGAGATAAAAACTAGTCAACAAATAATTCTGGACGGCTTCCTTAAATCTTGACACAAATCTTGATTACTTGAAGTCTTAGGTAGAGAAAACAATAAAACAAAAGATGGTAGAACCAGAGATCCTCAAGCAATGAATGGCTTTTCTCTTTATATAGACTTCTTGGGGAAAACTCCGACTTCGTTTAGGAAATAGAGTCTTTATTGAGTAGGAAATCTCTTGGAGATAGGAGATTATTTAGGCTTTTAATTTCTTCTCAATTAGGATTCTCCCATGAGCCTAAATAGGATTTAAACTTGATTGGCACGTTAGGAAAATATCTCATGTGGGCCCATGCAAGTGGTAGGGACTGGGCTGACATTTTTGGCCCAAAACAAAACTTGATTTTCAGCGGGCGTACCATTAGGCACGGGCAGGGCGTACCGGAGCCTAAATTCTAAGGTGGTCGCAGCATGGGCCATGCTCAAGTAAGCACGCTTTGAGATAAATCTGTGGCATGGGCATGCTGGTCTGCACAGCTAGGGCGTGCTAGGCTCTAAGTTACCAGGATGGATGCAGCACGAGCCGTGCTTAGGTGACCACACCTTTGAATCGATATCAGTCTATGGCACGGGCGTCCCATATAGCACGGCTAGGGCATGCTAAGCTCTAAGTCTCTAAGCTGATTTTTCCTTGAATCCTGCACGGACGTACTAGGTTGCACGACCAAGGAGTGCCAGCCTCTGAGAGTTTTGCTTACTTTACTCTTTTCTGTATCAAAATCCTATAAATTTCTTAAAGATCAAGTGAATTATGTTTCAATGAAGCTTTGAATAAAAACATAACTAAAACTGAATAAAAACTGACTAAAGTGATTAAGACTACTAAAAATCTTAATAAAAACTATATTAAAAGTATTAAAAATAACACCTATCAATATACATCAAATTAATTAAAATTTTTTTTTATTTTAACTGAAAGTATTTCTAACTATCCACTGGAAACAAAATATAAACAATAACCATTAAAAAAAATCTTCGTAGATGGCTTCATGTATAGGTGGACAAAGAACCAAGTGTAAAACAAATCTTATACTCAAAAGATAACCAAGTAAATACATAATTTCCTCTAAAAAGCTTAGTTATATAAATACTATTTTATAAGTAGAAAACTCCCAATTGTTACAATTTATTATAGTCATTGGTACCACTTGTTGCCGTTAATGAGCCAGAATTATCATTACTGCTTGAATTTTGTTAGTCTTGAGTTCTCAATGTCGCTCTAGTCCAATCATCACCACATGCTTGCATTTCCATATTATTTGGTGATGATCTTGAACGTATTTAATCTAAAATTTGTCCATCACACTAAATATTTGTTCACTGCAATAGTAGAAATCGGACAAGTAAAAATATTTTTTGCAATTGTGATAAGACTGAAAAACGATTTAAATGCTTGTTCCACAACCCAAAATGTCAAAATTCGTTGGGTCTTCATTCGCATCACTATCTAAAAACTCAAAATCTATACTAACATATGTCTCACTTTTTGTGTACATAAATGTGGACTCTCTCTTGGTTTTTTTTAAAATATTTTGCAGGAAAATAAATTGTGTAGAATGAAATTTAGTGGATTGTGTATTTTGTGGATATGATACTTGAGGAATGGGAGATACTAATTTAGAATGACTGAATACATAAATTCACCTATAAACTTTACAATTTTAACTTTGTAGCACCTTGAACTTTGCGGATGACCTATCATGCATTTGAACTTCTAAATTTTGAAAATATTACACACCTTTAGACACATATCAATAATTTTTAGGATTTTTACCTTTTATCTGCAAAATATCGACTTAATATGTAGTTAACATGATTTTTGGAACAAATTGCATAAATTTCGACTTTTTAATGAGTGTTTAATTTATCTAATTTTGCAAGTTGAAGTGTTCAATAAAATAAATTTGAAAACTAAAGTGTCCAACATATATAATTTTATTAGTTGAAGTGTTTGATAGGTCAAAGCAAAAGTTGAGGGTGTCATAAGGTTAAAGTAACAAGATTCATGGGTGAATTTATGTATTTGGCCAACTTAGAATATTCATCATACAATTGACAACATACCTTAAAATATTATTAGCAAGAGAAAAATTATCTACTTCAATATTAAAAGATCTATAATAAAGATGAAAAAATTTCTTATATTGCAATTAATTTAAATCTAAGACAAATAAAAAAAGCGACTAAATTTAAATCAGAAATTTCATTATAATATTTTAACCTTTTACTTTTAAATCAATATTATTTTATTTTCTACTATGGCACTACTTATTGCTAAACAATGAAATGAAAATAAATGGAAAGTAAGATAATAAACACCATTAAAAATTCTAGTACAATTTTTAAAAACTTACAAAACATCAAATATTTTTTTACAAATAGTTCAATTAGTTGGATAAAGTTAAAAATGTGTGGCATGCAATTGCATGAATGAAGATAGAATATCTTTATATTCATAAGACTCATTTAACATTTTATAAGTTGAATTCCACCTAGTCAGAATATCACTAGAATATTTTATATTTTTTCTCATAGGGTAACAAAAATTTTTAAATTCTTTTCTAACAGACCCATGTGTGACATGTACACAAATGATTTAAAATATTTTTATTGGACGTAAAAATACATTTAATATTTTTATTGCATCTTAAACATATAAATTTAAAATATAACATGCACATCTAGTGTGAAAAAATTATTTACAAAATTTAGATTGACAAAAAGTTTTTAATTTATTTATTGATGTCGTATTTGCACTAGCATTATCAAAACTAATTATAAAAAATTTTCAGCCAAATCATATTCTTCAAAAATAATATTTAACAAGGCAAAAATACTATGAGCCATGTGAGAGTTATCAAAAACTCTAAATGTATAACTCTTTTTTGAATTTTGAATTAATTATCAATCCAAAACACCCATATAAGAATGAGTATGCCATGGAGGACACCATATATCAATACGAATAACTATTTTATCATCAAAATATGCAAAATAAATTTTCAAAATTTCTTTTTTTTTTAAAAAATAAATAGATAAGATAGTCCTTTTAAGTGCATCCCTAGGAACCCCTTTTTGCTAATGGATTTTAATGCTTTTTCACAATAGTTATTAAATTCAATTTTTCACCAAATAAAAAAAAAGATAATCTTTCCATACAAACCATTTTAGCCATTTCAATTTTATTGGTTTCATCACTACATTTAGACAGAGGAGCTTAGGATCAGCAGACATTAATGACGATAATTGAGCATGAGTTAGATCCATTCTTACCTCACTTGGATGATTGTTAGCAAGATAGATTAGGCACAAAATCAGGAGATAATTAGGCAAAAAATATATTTCATTAATTTTAATAATTTTATAGATTCTTACCATGTATAGACTAGATAATATCCTATAATAAAGGTGATTTGTATACAGAAAGTAAGATGAATAACAAGTTTTTTCTATCTAATATGGTATCAGAGCAAAGTTACGATTCTGATAAACCAAATCAGCTCATCACCTATCAAAACCTTACCAAACAGCTATGAACAACCCAGAAACGTCAGAAATTCCCACAATGTCGGAAACCTCTCAAAGCTCCGATGACCTGTCAAAACAGATAGCCAACAAGACTGTGGATATAGAGCAACTCTCCAAATCAGCAGATGACTTTGGCTCAATTAAAAGTACATTTTCATTATTTTAAATTAAATTGTTATAGAGATGCATCTTAATCATTGTATAGACCTAGATTATAGTATCCTTATATAATAAATAGGTATTTGTTTATATCTAGAAAGTAAAGATACGGGATGAAAGATGAACATTGTTGTTTTGTCCTCTACATTACTAAATATGCGGTGATTCAAGGAGCAAAGTTACGATTCTGATAGCAATCAGGATATACACCTATCTCAAATACCTTACCAAACAGCTATGAACACCCAGGAAACGTCAGGAATTCCCACAATGTCGGAAACCTCTCAAAGTCGATTTGACCTTGTTCAAAAACAGGATAGCCATTAATTTATCAGGAGTAGACAGCCATTATCTAATCTCCAACCCACCTCACATTGTCATTAGATAGACTAGTTATTGGAATTTATAAGCATCTGGAACTCATCAAACTGTTATGAAACTCGGATCACATATTTCTTATGGGCTAGGCTTACATTAAGGGTAGCCATCTCGTTAGGACAGTGGTTTCACCGGACATCCCACATCTCCGGCGAGCATGATTTTGTCGACCCACCACCCCTCATATACTATATCTCGATGACTCCTTATAACCCTATTCACATAACTCGGCACGCAGCGCACTCTGAGCTTATAGACTATCTTTATTGGTTCATGATGCTTAACTAGCAAGAACACATTTGAGACTCAATCGATGATCCAACCTATTACAACTGGAAGCAGCACGACTTAAACATTTTTTCATGGATTATACAAAACATTGAGACTGATTTTATCAACAACTTTGCTGAGTATCCAACAGCGAAAGAGTTATGGGATGCTCTTGCTGTCACATACGGCAGTGGAAGCGACGCACTCCAAATATTTGACCTACACACAAAAGCAAACCGGCAGCAACAAGGAATCTTGACACTTGAAAAATTTTACAATGTAATGTAAGGGTTTTGGAGAGAAATAGATCGACGGCAGCCAAACCCCATGACGGTTGCTGCTGACATAACTACCTTTGCTTGTTATGATACTGTTAAACGAGATATTCTAAAAGAAGAACCCTTACCCTTAGTAGAAGCCGCTTATGCTACTGTCCGGCGAGAGGCGGCCAGATCGAGCATTCTGAAAGGGGCAAAGGAGAGTGACGTCGATTTATCATCATTGGGTATAGGAGCTGGATTCGCGACAAAGGGACACGGATGTAGTGGTCCGGCATTGAGAGGGAAGAAATCACGGTTAGGCCAGAAAACCAGTGAGCTCATCCTCTTGAGAACGGATTGACAAATTGAAACTGTGTTGCACACACTATGGGATGCAAAAGCACACCAAGGAGACATGTTTCAAGCTTGTCGGCTACCCGAAGTGGTGGGAAGACAACCACAAACACCCGACCGGAAATAAATCCACCAACGGTAAGGCTGCTGCCTCTGTGGGCATCTCGGAGGTCACCAATAGCAGCAGAGGTAGCTCTGAGGTAGGAACCGGCAAGGAAGGTAATGGGCAGCAGGGGTTTGTGGCGGTCGGCGTAAGGGCAACAGCCACCGCCCTGAACCAGACGGCGCAAAGAGGTAACGGGTTTGAGAGTTTCTCAAACCCTTTGTTTATCAACCCAAATGATATTGGTAATTTACAGATTGATCCTTAAATTTTTAGTGGAAAACATAACAATCCCTGGGTCTTGAGAAACAATGAAATGGGCCCTCAAATTTCTAAAAAATTAAACTTTGACCCCCAGAATATTCCCAAAGCCCAAAAACCACCCAAGGCTTTTACAGTGAATCACAATATGGAAAAAATGACTGATTGGATACTCGATTGTGCGGTAATAGATACTATGACCCATGACCCAAAAGATATAATTAAACTGTCCTTGTCCCAGAAAACTCATATCCAGACTGCGAATGGGGGTTTGTCAGTAGTCAAAGGAGCAGGGTCCATTGAAATTTCTCCAAAACTAAAATTATCCAACTGCCTCTATGTTACATCATTGTCCTGTAGACTACTGTCTATTAGTCATGTTACTAATGAACTCAATTGTGTGGTCTTACTATACTCGAATTTTTGCCTTTTGTAGGACATTCATATGCAGGAGATAATTGGGCATGGCACTGAGCACGATGGTATATACTATGTTAATGAGGTGGCTCACCAAGGAACTACCATGCTAACTCGCGGGACAGTTGACCGACAAATCTGGTTATGGCATCGTCGTTTAGGTCACCCATCCTCTAGTTATCTTCAGCTTTTATTTCCTGCATTATTTAAAAATATTGATCCTCATATTCCTTGTGAGACATGTATTTTGGCAAAAAGTCATCGTGTGTCATTTCGCCCAAGCAATACTCGGGTCAACTCTATGTTTTCTTTAGTACATTCTGATGTGTGGGAGGCCTGGGCATCTCCATTAGTAATTTCTCCAAAAAATCCATAAATTATATTCCACACTGCCTCTATGTTACAATCAGTTGTCCCTTGTGGGACTACATGTCTATTAGTTCATTGTTACTAATGAAGCTCAAGATTGTGATTGGTCATTTACTATACTTCGAATTTTGCTTGTGGTGTGAGACATTGCTAATACATGCAGGAGATTTAATCTTTGGGCCTGGCATCTGTGAGCACCGATCGGATAGTGATACTCTTTCATTGAGTTGGTTTGAGGCCTTCACCCAAGGAATGATCTATAACCCGCATCGTAAAGCTGCTAGGATCTCAGATTGTGAGCCGACCGTCATCTCAGATGGGGAATATACTTGGTCTTCGTCGCTTTGAGAGTTCACGATTCTCTAGTTAGTCATTAGCTTAATATTATATTTCGGTGCATATTATGAAAATATGATAAGTGGATCCCTTTACACTGACATTCCCTGTTGCGACATTATTTTGGGCAAACAATTAATAGCGCTGTAGTCATTTCAGCCCCAGGGAGCCAACAATTACTTCGTCCAACTCTACATGCTTTTGCCTTAGTAACCATTCCTTGCATGTGTGGTGGGTCTCTGCCGTCCACATATTCCAATTAAAATTAGGTTCTCATTTGATTAGTAGTGGTTTAGTTTAGCATCATAATTTACTCGCTTCACCTGATTCCGATGACTTTCTATTAGTTCCATCGAGTTTAATAGACAAGTTTGTGAGTTCTAATATTGGGAAATGACACTCCTTAATGAGTGTCTCGCGCTTCTGCAAGAGGTTGTGCGTAACTCCATTAAGTATCATTATTAGTGTGGTGCATGGATTTGAACATACCATAATTGAGGTTGACCCTCTAGCGCATTTGACCTCTTCATACTCGCGTCAGAAGTGAAGACACTGTGCAGGAGTATCCTCATAAAATCAATATCGACATACATCTGATCTCGATATTATCAACAGATTGACGACGGTGTTGCTCATGCTTATCTCATAGAAGGTACAGAAAGACTGCAGAAACAGGTCCATAGATAGATTAGTGTCATGTCTATCCGTGATCTCACGTGAATCTAGTATGGGTGACGCCTCATAATGATCTCGATAAGTCTGAAGTGTCAGATAAGTTTGTTGATTTTTACAATATGGTTCAAACCCAGTTTAATCGTAAAATTCAGATTCTAAGATCAGATAATGGTGGCGAATACATCAACCAAACCATGAAAACTTTTTTCCGAAAGAATGGGTTAGTTCATCAAACCACTTGCCCAAATACCCCCCAACAAAATGGTGTTGCAGAACGTAAGAACTGTATTATCCTAGAAAAGGCACGAGCCTTGATGCTTGAATCAAAAGTCCCTAAAACTTTTTGGCCTGCGGCTGTTACAATCGCCACTTATCTTCTCAACCGCTTGCCCACTAAAATCCTTAATCTAAGTACACCCCTTTAAACCCTAGCCAAACATACAGATATTCCCTCTCCTTTGACCCTACCACCACGCATTTTTGGGTGCTCTGTTTTTGTCCACATTCCGAAGATAGAACGCTCAAAATTAGATCCTTGTGCCATCAAATGTGTTTTTGTAGGTTATGCTTGTAACACCCCATTTTTCTGTGTTTGAATCGAGTCGTTGCATAGAGTCGAGTCAGGCTGACTCAAAACCCGGTTCGAACCATTAGAGTCCAGAGTGGGGTAGAATGGGATGTAACTGAAATAATGAAAAGAAGTGGACTTACTTGAAGGAAGCTTGAGGTACCATTTGGTAATTTTACACACAAAATCATTGATATTTTGGAGCCTACCCGTGAGTTCCATTTCATTTTCCTTTCTTCATCCTTATATTCATCTTCTTCATCTACTTTACTCTTCCACCTTTTTTTCTCCATCTTCGTCTTCTTTATCTCCATTAATGGGAGTTAAGCATTAAATCAACTTCTAGTTTATCCAAGTAAGTATAATTTCTTGAAGCTCTATTTTCTTCAACCTCTAATTTAGTGATATTTTAGATTATTCATAAGAGTTCTTATGTCTATGAGAGGTGAGCTCAAAGGTAGAAGAAAAAGGAAGCTAAGAAGAAGATTTCAAGCTTGTTAAGTGAAGGTTTGCTCTCTCTTTTAGTTTAACTAATTTCCTTGCATGAGCACTTGTGTGGTGTGTTGATAATGAGAAGATATGTTGCTTTAAATGTTTATGTTGCTTAATGTTGAGTAAGATGACTGAAAATGGTGAAAAAGCATGAGATGAAATGAATAAATGAAGTAGATATTGAGTTCATGCTGAAACAGATTTTGCTGGAAAAGTAATTAGTAACTTCACCTTGATTTTGACCCTATTTAATGATGGAATTAGGAAGTTTAATAGAAGAGTTATTTGTTGCTCTATGTGTTAGCTTTCCATGGGTTTTTGAATCACCCAAATCGGAGTTGTAAATTGAGAGATATGACCAAAATAGTACAGACTGCGCAAGCTGAAAAACACGACGCGCGCTCGCGAATTTGGCCTGTGGACTCTCTGACTCTCATTTTGCACTTCTCGCGCTCGCGACTTTCATTGCGCGCTCGCGAATTTGGCCTGGTGCTTCTCGCGCTCGCGAATTTCATTGCGTGCTCACGAATCTTGCTTGTAAACTCACTGACCCTCATGTGTGATTCTCGCGCTCGTGACTTTTCATGGCGCGCTCGCGACTTGTGTTTTGATGCTCTTTTGGAACTCTTTTTCTATGCAATTGTATTCCTTTGCTCAAATTGTATTCCTATAATCATTTTAAAACAAAAAGATAACATGAGAACATGTATCAAAACAACATGCAAGCATGCAAATGATGTGAAACCAGGTAAACATTATGGTTTATGTTTATGAAGTTATGAAGACGTTAATATGCTTTTGTTTTAACTATTGGACATACCGATATTATTTGCGTCCATTGAGTTAGGTAGAAACCACGAGATAAGGCTATGTCGCGACATAGGATAGCAGATCTCCAGCCCCATACAGTTGGTACTCCGGCTACAGGCAGTTGAGTGAATTATGATTAAAATGGCCATAGCAGCCCAAGTCATACAGTATTCATCCAGGTTTCATACAGTACCTCTTATCACTTTTGGTGTTCACTATAACCTTATGGACTATATAGTTATATTGGGACTAAAACATCTTAAGTTATACAACATAAAGTACAATAAGAACGTATCATGATATGTTTGCTTACATATTTATTTATCCATATGTGATTACATGGTATTTATACAATAAGTATGTTGCTTACATGTTTCTTTCTTCGTGAGATTATCCACTGAGTTTTTAATAAAATTGTAGAATTCAACCAACATAAAAGAACATCAGGTAGATCATGAACAGTAAAATGTTATGTATTGCTTCACAAGTTATATTTAATTTAGTTCTTAAGGAGCCATACAGTTATGAAGATTTTAATGATTTTATACTTATATATATGATGTGACTAAAAAGTGCATAAGTCATACAACATAATGAACAGCAAGTAAGACAATGAAAATATACTGTTATGTGTTCTTACATGTTTATTTATGTAATTCATACAGCATAATGAACAGCAGGTAAGATCATGATACTATCATGATATGTGTGATTAAAGGTTCATGTAAAGGAGTTATGAGATAATTAGAACTAAATTATTTATGTTATGAGTTAGAAGTTTATTCTTTGCTATAAAGGTACATTTATGTTGAAATTTAATGATTCTAAGATTATCAATGATTTTATGAAATTTGTATTTTAAGTAAGTTGGTTGCCATTGTAACATTGGATGTTGAGATTATTGAGCACCATTGAATTTTATACTCAGCGCGTCGATTTTTATCATACGTAGGTTCTTGACCGAGGATGCTGGTAGAATACCAGAGAATCAACATCATTAGCGCAAAGGATATTCATTTTGGCAGTTTAGATTATGTTGTTTATTTATTTGATAATTATGGCATGTATAAATTATTTAGAGTATGTAATTAATTGGGACTTATGTATAAGAATTTATATTAGAAGCTTATACGAGGCATATAATTAAGAAGCTAAGCATCTTTATGTTGTAAAATTGAAATTTAAATTATTTAAGCATGAATGGATTATGAAATTTGTATTTAAGAGTATTTATGATAATATATAATCATTAGAGGATGGTGATGATGATGACGATTTAAGGATTATGTATGTAAATTATAGTTTGAGTTTGAGATTGATCATATTAGAGTTGATGAATTGTTGAGGTTAATTTGGAAGTGTTTACTTGTTTCACGTGTTTTAGTTAATTCCAATTTTTAAGGGAAACTCTTGCAGTTTTTCTGTAAGATTTCCCAAATCATTTTTAAGTAAAATTATGAACTTGCTAGATTTGTGAGACTCGAAACAAAAAAAAAAAAAAAAAAAAAATGGGTGGACCGGGAAGGGATGTTACAATGCTGTTAATCAAAAAGGGTATCGATGTTATAATCCTATCACTCGTCACATCTATGTCACCATGGATTGTGATTTCATAAAGTCTGAGTTTTACTATTCTAGCCAACCTAGTAGTCAGGGGGAGAATAATAGCAGTGACCACCTAGGTTGGTTACATGGTTCTGCCTTGCTAAATACTGTCCCAGATACTATCCCAAAAGAGCAAGTAAGTAGGACCACCGAGCCAACTTTTGATAATATAGGACAGACCAATGAGCCAGATGCACCGACCAGTGATGCTCCTCCGTCTGATGTCCAATAAGAGGTAAATGATCCACAAACTCAAATAGAATCTGGACATATTTCCACTATGAGTGATTCTGATCATGACAACTTAGTTTCTGAGATAGCAGCTGAAGAGACAGGGGGATATGTTCTACCACCCAGAAGTAATCGAGGTGTGCCTCCGAAACGGTATTCACCAGAACATGTTCCTCGAGCATCAAGGTACACAATGGGAAATATGGTTAGGGGAAGTCTCTCCAAAGTGGCAAGAGTCTTCACTACAACACTCTATACAGAACAGATCCCGAGAACAGTACAAGAGGCCGAACAGAAAAGGGAGTGGCGGCTGGCAATGGAGGTGGAAATGGATGCGCTTGAAAAAAAATGGAACTTGGGAAAAGTGTCAGCTTCCTCTAGGAAAACGTCCGGTGGGCTGCAAATGGGTCTTTACGATAAAACACAAGGCTGATGGAACAGTGGAGAGGTATAAGGCTCGATTGGTAGCGAAAGGATATACACAGACGTATGGAATTGACTACTTAGAGACTTTTGCACCAGTGGCTAAGATTGATACAATCAGAGTTCTATTTTTTGTAGCAGCTAATCAGGATTGGCCACTACACCAATTTGATGTGAAGAATGCGTTCCTTCATGGTGATCTAAAGGAGGAAGTGTACATGGAGCCCCCACTAGAATTTACGGATAATTTTCAGGAAAATGATGTCGTCTGAAGAAAGCATTATATGGGCTAAAACAATCTCCACGGGCTTGGTTCGGAAGGTTCACTGTGGCCATGAAGCGATATAGGTACAGACAAAGCAATTCAGATCATACATTGTTTCTCGAGAAACGGGGAAATCTTATAACCTGCCTGAACAGACAAAGCAATTCAGATCATACATTGTTTCTCGAGAAACGGGGAAATCTTATAACCTGCCTGATAATATACGTGGATGACATGATAATAACTGGAAGCGACACAGAAGAGATTATACAGCTTAGGAGAAATCTATTCACATAATTTGAGATGAAAGATCTAGGAGGACTGAAGTACTTCCTCGGCATTGAAGTGTTGAGATCAAATAAAGGAGTTTTTATTTCTCAAAAAAAGTACGTCTTGGACTTATTAGCTGAAACAGGCTTAGTGGATTGTAAGCCTGTGGATACTCTAATGATAGTGAACCATGGTCTTCAGATAGTAGAGGAAGCGGAGTTGGCTGACCGAGATAGATATCAGCGTTTGGTTGGAAAGCTAATTTATCTTTCACATACTAGACTAGATATAGTCTATGCGGTAGGAGTTGTGAGTCAATTCATGCTTAGACAGCAAGTGGATCATATGGAAGCAGTATTGAGAATTACATGATATTTGAAGGGAACACCGGGAAGGGGAATTTTATTCAAACGAAATGGCCATCTACACATTGAAAGCTATACTGATGCAGATTGGGCAGGAAACCCTGTTGACAGAAGATCAACTTCAGGGTATTTTACCTTAGTCGGAGGAAATTTGGTGACTTGGAGGAGCAAGAAGCAGAAGGTTGTGGCTTTGTCTAGTGCCGGAGCAGAATTTCGAGGAATTGCAAAAGGACTAGCTGAGATATTATGGATTAAGAAACTGATGACAGAAATAGGGTTCGTGCCCTGACTTCCGTGCTAGTTAAAATGTGATAATAAGGCAGCAATAAGCATCTCTAAAAATCCGGTACAACATGATAGAACCAAGCACGTTGAGGTGGACAGACATTTTGTTAAGGAGAAGGTTGAAGGAGGTATAATTGATCTCCCTTTTATTAGATCAGAGGACCAGCTAGCAGATATTTTAACAAAGGCAGTAACTGGATGGACATTCAACTCAGTATTATGCAAGTTGGGTATTGGTGATCCCACTACTCAACTTGAGGGAGAGTGTTAGCAAGACAGATTAGGCACAAAATCAGGAGAGGTGATTGTATAGATTCTTACCATGTATAGATTCTTACCATGTATAGACTAGATAATATCCTATAATAGAGGTGATTTGTATACAGAAAGTAAGATGAATAACAAGTTTTTTCTATCTAATAATGATGTGATTTTAAACGTCTATTGAGAGTGCATAGCCTCCTCCTAGCTTGAATGCATATTTTTATTTTTGCAATAATTATATCGAGCCGTGTTGTGAATACTCAAATTTTGACCTTGCTACAGTAAATTTGACTTTTCTACAGTGTCAATGCCGGACTTTCTTCTACAGTGTCAAAATGCCGGGACTGGCAACAGGTCCCGGCCGGACATCCGAAGGCCATTTTGGACATTTACTGGAAGTATGCCAATATGGTACTTTAAAAAACGGTCCGGAATGTCGCGAGGATCGCGGAACAGGTACCTGGAATATTTTATCGGAGGTCCGGAACTCCCAAAAAGGCTCTCGGAGCGAGGGCACGGTGTCCACACTGGCCACGGCGGCGCTGCCGCCGTCACTCGGAGCCGGCCGCCGGCCACGGCGGCAGCAGCCGCCCAGCTGGGCGGCACCTGCCGCCCACGCCTGGGGTGGCAGCGGCCTGCCGCCCCACTTCCTGGCGGAGGCCTGCCCGCCGCTGGAGTAGAAAAGGCAATCTACTACATTAGCAAGAAACTACTGCCTATAGAGGAGAAGTACAATCTGATAGAGAAAACGTGCATGGTGTGAATACTCAAATTTTGACATTGCTACAGTAAATTTGACTTTTCTATAGTAACTTCCTGGGCAAGGCCTGCCGCCCAGCGCGCGCGGGGCCTGTCACCCCGCGCGGGCGGGGCCTGGCCCCCCACCCCTCTGGGCGACACCTGCCGCCCAGCTTTGGCACTCCTGTCTGTTTTGATAGACGAAACCTTCTCTCTCTCACGCTCTTTGCATCCTTCTTTACCGCTTTTCGCATTTTAATTTAATTTTTATTGCATTTTTATTATGATATTTGACCACTAAAATTAAATAAAATCCAGCCCCCCTTGGCGGCAAGCTGCCGCCCGGACCGAAAATGGCCTATAAAATAGGCCATTTTCAGCTATTTTGGTGCGGCCTGTCTGTTTGATAACGACGAAACCCTCTCTCTCTCACGCTCTTTTTTGCGTCTTCTTTACCGCTTTGCATTTTTAATTTTAATTTTTATGCATTTTATGTGATATTTGGACATTAAAATTTAAAACAAATTAAAATTAATTAATATTTCCTAAGCGAGGAGCTTAACCTGGAGTAAGAAGCAGTCGCCCGATTAAATCAGGTATGTAAAACAAAAACTCTGCCTATTAATTTTAGCATTTCATGCAATATTTCTCTCTACTTTAATTATTCTTACCAATTGCATAAACGCATCCACGTCATTTTTTTGGTAAAAAAAACAAATGCTTTGATAAAAACAAACATGATTAAGCTTTAACGCCCGATAATTAATAATCGTGTAGTTTAAGCTAAAATCCCGGACAATATTTGGCAAAGAAGCCTAGTTAATTAACTAATTGCCTAAAACAACGCATTTTGGCTAAAGGCCTTAAAATCAATCATTTTTGGCGACAATCGCCCAATCACATCATTTTGGCAAATTAATTGCCTAGATCAAAACATTTTGGCCAAAGGCCTTAAAATCAACCACTTTGGCGATAATCGCCTAAATTACACATTTTGGCAAACGAATTGCCTAAATCAAAACATTTTGGCTAAAGGCCTTAAAATCAATTATTGGACAACAAAACGTCTTTCGGCAATAATAAGCCCGAACACCAATTTTGGCAATAAAAAGCCCAAACATCATTTTGGCGACAAATCGCCCAACAAAACGTCTCTTAATAAAAATTTCAATCAATTTTGGCGGACAATCGCTCTGAACACATTTTGGCAAACTAATTGCCTAAATCAAACTCATTTTGGGCTAAAAGCCTTAAAACGAAGCATTGTTGCAACCATAAGCCCAATCCAATCACGTTTGGCGAAGAATAAGCCCCAAATCAACTTCGCGGCTAAAAGCCTCGAAATCAAAACACTTTGGCACCAAGTTCCTAACATATCAATCTTTGGCAAAATGCCTAAACAAAATGCACAAAGCATACACAACCCATGCATTAAGCACTACATTCATAAGCCCTCTAAAAGAGGGCCCTATCGAGACTAGCGTTGAGCTTTGATCTTCCATTTCAAACGGAAGTTGAGCGGTAGGCGACGGTTCGGGATTTAACCCCGGTGGCAAGTCAAAATCACGATGAAAACATGTTCATTTTGCGGGTCCAATTACATCATTCACCTTGCAAAGGCATTCTATGGTTAGCTTCATCAATGCAGCGTGACATTGAGTCTGCGGGATCCCTATCTGGCTTTTACACACCCATGCCTTTAAACATTGGGTTAATTATATCTAGTAGTACTAGGTTGATATTAAAATCCGAAGTCACCTTAGGGTTTTTTCCTAGTTTACCCTAAAATAATTAACACGGTCGCGCGACTCACACATCCACTGTGCATTTTTCGGTCCATTTATCATATGGCATTCACATGCCTATGTTTTCGGTGGGAGTGGGTTCAACTAGGGTTCGAGCTGGTTAATGAGCTGTTCGTTCGAACATTTCTTGACAAATTGAGGTTTATATCTTCTGCTCGAGAGTTTTGAGCTTCGGTAAGTAGCTGCTGCTAACCGAGTCTTGGCATTGGGCCTTCTTTGGATCCCAAAAAGATGTGGTATTTTTTTTTCCTTTCGTGGTATAAGCCAATGTGGCTATGTCAATAGGTTAATAAGGCAGGATTTTAATGGGAATCTCGATGAATTTATTGCGAATCGCAACTTGACCAATTTTTAAAGTTAGTGTGGTATTTTGAAAGCCTCCCCACCACTTTATCTAATTTGTTATGTGCGTTTTAACTAGCATGGGAATTTGGTGGGCGCGGTCCCGAACACTATAGCTGGGAATCAAGATATACCATTTGGTACAAGCCCAACGTGCTGAAGAAGGTCATTACAGTAATATCATTCAGGGATGGTTATATGATACTTCTCAATGTGTAGTGTTTATAGTGGTTTTAAAAAATTTGAAATAAAATATTTGGATTCATTGAGGCATAATATCTCTGAATTCTTGAATTGGCCACCATCGTGATGAACAGTTAGGAACTTTACCAATTTTAGTAAAAGTGGTTTGGTCAAAATAAACTAACCAAAGATATGTGTATACAGTGGATTATTGAATTATTAAAAATTTTTTCCCACGCTTCGTTTAGTAATCAAATAATTATAAAGTAGATACAACGTTATTACGAAGTTTGTTTTAAAACTTTACTGGAGTACATAAGAGAAGGTAACGGGTCCATTTCCTCTAGGATGGATTGATACGCCGTTTTATTTGTAGTACGAAGAGGTAGGAGATTATATTTTTAATATTTTTATCAAAATAGTTATGGCTTAATTTTTTACTGACCGTATCAATCAATAATATACTATAAAATTCCTGAGGCACCGACGGTTTAGAATAAAATCAGTTGGCATAAAATACCAATTCTCAGGATAAAAAGATTTTACTATTTGCACCAATGATTGATATGATCTATATCCATTCCTCTTATTTCTAGTTCAAAAATCATACAAGTTCTTGAAGTTGTAAAATAATAATAGTATCGAAGAAAACTTTAGAAAAATCAAAAGACTCTGAACACAGTTGGGCTTCGGCACTAACTCGCCTACTATCCATCTCCTTAAGAGCTCATCATTGAGATCCTTCAACTTATGTTATTCTCTTGTTCAAGGTTAAGAGACAAGAACCATACAGTACAAGGCCAATTAGCATCAACTCCTAGATCTATCTTTGTCCCGCTAGATTTTTCTGAAGGTTTCTACGTTCAACCGGTCAACCCCTTTCTGTTTTTTGCCAGAAAAAACAATATAACTCAAATCCAAGAACATTAGAAATCCTCTCACGGGAGAACGGTCGCTGTGATAACCTATTTCACAATAGCTTTTCACCCTAAGCTATTAGCACAAATTTATGAAAATCGATCACCACGTCCTGTCACTAAAGATTACAGAATCTAACAGACAGACAGAAATGCCAAATATAAGCATAGGTGAAAAACAGTTTTTTAAGATTAGAAAATTGTTTTTAGAAATCAGAATTGTTTTTCAAAAGAAAGTTGTTATGAAATTGCTTTTCTCTTTTAAAGATTAAAAAACATAAAGATTAAGATGAAAAGAAATAAGCAGGTAGAGAGTACAGTTTTGAGAATAAAAAGATATGATCCATGGACGAATACTCTTAAAAACGAAAACTCTTTCCACATCTGTAAAGACGAAATACCTTTTTTATAGAGAGGGATGAGACTCCCGTATATAGAAAAGTTGAAATCTCATTTTTAAATCAGAATAATTGACTTTCCATTTTCAGAAAGATATGTAAATCTTTGTTACGGAAAATTTCTTTTGATCAATGTTCTTTCTTTTTGGTAACGCGAATAAGAGAAAATCTAAAACTTTCCTTTAGAACAAGAATTTTTTGAAAATAAAAGAAATCTTTTTCGAAAATAAATATTTACTAAAAACGATTTCAAATTAGAATTCTCTTTCGTTTAGGTAAGAAGATAAAATTAAGATTTTGGATCTCTTAAAAATTGTTTCGAAAATGAAGAGCATAAAAATCGTTGTTCGATTATTCGATTACCAAAATCATTTGGAGACAAAGTCTTCTTTAATTTAGGTAAGTGAATAAAATTTCCAACCTTTTATGAAAGATTAATTTTCGAAAAACTAAAACAAGCTTTTTCTAAGAGATATTTATTACCAAAAATGTTGAGACAATATCTCTTCCATTTTAGGTAAGATAATTCAAGGAACGAAAAAAAGCTTTTGATTTTTAAAGAGTTAGTTTCAAAAAAATCCTTTTGATTGAAAGAGAGAAGAAATTTAATTTTGTGCTTATAAAATGGATATTCTTTCTATCCTAACAATTGAAGCCTAAAAATCTAACCACTAAGGTCTTCAAATAGTCTTTCATGAATCCTTTGAAATTGTAGGACTTGCCTTGTTTATTTATTTACCTTCCATATATAATTCTGCATTAAAAATTATTAGCACAAAAAAAAATAAGTTTAAATTTATTGTCTTTGTTTTTAATGGCATTCAATAATCTCGGATAAAATATATTGGACCCTTTGAGCCAACATTCTCCTCCTTTTTGATTGGATTATGAACAAAACCAATAAATTTATCAAACAAAAAAATTTGTGCCTCCCCCTAAGTTTATGCAATTTCAATAAAATTATAAGTTCTAAACATGGCATATGTTCTATCATTGAAAGCAGGTTTAGAACATGTATAATGCTCCCCCTGATTTTAAGTCTTAATAATCAGAGCAATAAGAATTAGAATAAAAAACTGGACTTTTAGAAATAGAACAGAAATCTTAAGTCGTAACCTGTAAAGCATACTTAAAGAACAAGAATCTAAATTCTAAAAGCTAACCAAATCAGTTCGTCATGTAAAACAGTATAGCTCACAAAATAAACCACAGCATTAGGAAAATACTAAGCAAATAAAGTGTAAGCACGTAAAGTTACCAACATATTAGCAGAGTATTTAACCATCAAAATATCCTGATGTTCTCCCCCTTTTGTCATCATACAAAGAGGGTTAGTAAAAAGGATCAGAGTTAAAAAACAAATAAAAAAACACAACAAAAAATATTGTAAAAAAAAAATCAATCAGAGGGATTTTGGCGTCAATTCTAAGTCTCTTTAAAATGGTTGAGATTTTAAGTAGGAGTTTAGTTTCAGTTAGAACTTTCAGGATGCTTAGAAGAAGGGTGTAGTGGAGGCTTTTTTCTTTCCATTTGAACTCATGTGTTTGCCCAGTAGTGTTCTTTTACTCTCTTGGCTTTTCTAAGGCAGGAGATGTAAGGGTGTTCCCATTGACTTTCAGAGTAGCTTTAGCCTTCTCTCATTAATATTTCTTCATTCTTTCTAAGGAATCAATGAGGGACTGAATTATGTCAATTCACAGCTTTGCTTTCTTTTATTGCCTCACAAGTCCCTATTTGTTCTTCTTATAAGCTCTTTTTCCATTTCTGCCCAGCATAGCTTCTCTACTCCTTTGTGTTGATAAAAGTTTAGATTCTTTTTTCTACCTTAAGCCTCAGTTTCCTTTTCTTCTTCACTCAATACCAATTTTTCTATTTCTACATCACTAAGCTTCCTCTATATCTACTGTCTTTTCTTTCTCAAACTTTTTCAGAATCCTTTTCTCTTCAGTTTATAACTTTCAAATTTCTCCCTTTTCTTTTTCTATTTCCCTTTTTGATTCTTTTCTCAACTCAAGCCACATGTCTCCTTTGGCTTCCTCTCTTTCTTCCTTCTCGTTCTTCTTCCCAAAATTCTCTCTTTTTCTTTCTTATCTGCTTCTTCTATCTTAACTTTTCCCTTTTTTCTTCTTTTCTTTCTTTTCTCAGGCCTTCTTTTCTTTTTTTCTTCTTTTTTTCTTCCTTTTATTTTCTTTTCTTTCTTATTCTTCATTTCTTTTTCTTTCCTCGTCTCCTTCTTCATTCTTTTAGTTTCAAAGACCCACTGTCCAGCTTTGAAACACGTGATCCTCACTCTCGTTTAACTTAACTTTCCGAAAAATTCAAACACAAGTCGTGAGGCACCATGCTATAGGGTAGTTTCTTAGGGCTATCTGCATTTTATCAAAGATAGTTGTGACCAAAGGTTGAAGGATTTCTTCTCAGTTATGTGCCCACATTATTGCACATCTCAACCTGATTTCACATAAAGTGAGTGATTGCACTCTTTAAGATTAAATGTAGTGCACAATCAATTTATACAATCACTTCATTACTGTCCGTTTGGTTTGAACATTCAATAACACCCTGTTTATCTGCCCAGAACCTTTCTTTTACCAATTTTCTTAACAAAAATTCTCCTTTTTTTATTCGCTAACCCTAAGAAATATCTTTGATTGTTACCCTAGGAACCCAGTATTGGAAAATTAAATATCTTGCTCAAGGTCAGCGTAGGGAAACAACGCGTTTAATTTCTCCCTCAAGTATTACAGAAATTGATTCTAACCAGCTAGTTTTGTAAGAGGAGAACCATAAAACTCCTTAACCAATTCTCATAACACGTCTGTTCAAGGATAAATAAATCCATCCATCCTTGGAACTTAAGAGGAGTTCACTGAAATTAACTCGTTCGCTTCCCAAAGAACTTCCAGTATTATTACATAAGAACGCAATAAGAGGGTATGGAGGAAAAACAGAATTTACCGTTTGGCGCTGAGAACGACGCGACTTGTTTCTTTGATTTTTCTATTTTGATCCTCTGTTCATACTTTCTTTTGCATAACCTTTTGAGAAGTTGAATTTCTATTCCATCAAGGAATTTGAGGGAAGAAGAGGTAGAACTCGCATCCGCCATTGTTTAGGATTTTGACAGCAGAGAGCGATTTAGGGTTTTATTGCAGAGGCAAGAGAGGAAGACAGAGTCAGTTTTTAGTAAAGGAAGCAAAAAACGATTTAAGTTGAAGAAATAACCTTTAGAAGAAAGAAAACACAAAAAAAAAAAAGAAAAAAAAATTAAAAAAAATAAAAGCAATTTTTAGAGAAATTCAAACTGACTCAAAGAATTTAAAAAAAACATAATAGTACCGCCAAAACTTAAATAAAGCAAGACATAAATACACAAAATAAAATAAAATAAAATAAATTGACATTTTTGAAGTTTGGCCTAAAAATAGAATTTAGGTGATAATGACATTTAGAAAGTCATATCACAGCAATTATTGCATTTCTTTTAAGACAAAAACATTTTTAAGAATCACACAGAATATAATCAAAACAAATGCAAAGAGCAAGTCTTCACTTTTCAAATTATAGAAAGCAGCTTAGAACATACTATGTACAGAGTTCTAAAGTTAAGAGTTATAGAAACAACATTTAACCAAGTTCTCTTCTAATTAAGCAAGAATTGGACTTTCATTTAAAGGTTTAGTAAAAGATATTCTGCCAATTGCTTTTCTATAGGAATGAACCTCAAGATCATGTATCACTTTTGTCCTGATAGCATCGTCGATAACGTATTCGAAGTTGCTGTCTGAGTCTATGTGACTTCGCAGGCAGGTCTCTTGCGTCGAGAATGTTGGACTGTGGATTCTTAAATTTAAGATCTGTGGCGCTTACTTGTTTGTCATCATTTAGATTGGCACTGTTTCTGAATTTCAGATCATTAGGTACTACGCAATTATTGCTTTGATCCATAGAACCTTGTTGCAACTACAGTCTTCTCAATAGCAATATATTTATTTGCTTTTGCCAAGTAGAAAAGAGCAACTTAAATAGCTTTATTTTCTTGCTAAACCTATGAATTACACGGGCGCTAGCTTTAGTGTTACGTGTGTAATTTAATGGCCCCGCCTAAACCCCGTTATGATGCATATGAGGATAAAAAGATAAAGAATCACGATCAACCAGAAGCTGTTTGAACCAAAATTAATCCGTAAACCGAATCTCCAAAGGGAGTCTGACGCCGCCGTTGTGTAATACTTCAAATTTGAGGCTTAAAAAAAGGCCTGTTTTGCCCGGATGCAAATAGTCCGGCTCGACTGCTGGACAGGAGGCCATTCGGAAAAAGTTCACCGAAAGTATGCCAAAATATAGAACTTCAAAACGTCCAAAGAATTCACAGGAGGAGCTCGCCAGAACTCTGGTCCCGGAATTATTTTTTGGAGGTACGAATAACTTGCCGAAAAAGGCTCTTTGGAACGATTGTACTTAGCGACGTGGATCACAGCTGTCCGTCCACATGCGGCAGTCTACCGCCCTCCAGCCCGGGTTTTACCTATAATATACAGCCGGTCTGTGGTTGACGAGACGCTCTCTTCTCCCCTACGCTCCTTGCGGGTTTCTTTTTTAACTGCTTTTCTTGCATTATTAGTTGATAGGCTTTTTATTACTCTGCTGTTGTAAATATCTGGTCACTTAATTAACAGGTTAATTTTAATTAAATATTCCCCAAACGGAGGAGGCTTAATCTGGAATTATTCAAGTCTGAAGCTATAATATGCGGCGCCGCCACTTGTCCCGATTAACTCAAGTCTGTAATAACGAAACTCTGCCCATTTAATTCAGTATTTTTTGTGCATATTCTCTTCTACTCCTATTCTCTGAATTAAACTGCCTGCCATAAATGGCATTTCACGTCATCAATTTGGCGAAAATAAACGACCTTCAATTAAATTGATGATTAAGCTTAAATGCCCGGTTTAATTGAATGAATCGTGGTGTTAAACTCTAAATTCCGACAATATTGCTAAAGTGATACTGGTCAATTAATTACTACGGTATAATCGCCTTTATTTCGAACAGCTCCGGCTTAAGTCCAATTAATCAGATAATTGCTGGCTAAATAGCGCTTAATTAACCACGTGTTTCTTTTTTGGCCAATAGAATGCCTTATAATTGCAATTTGAATAGTGATCCACTTTTGTTTGCAACATAGATGCCTATAAATTTAAGATCTAGGCCATTTAGCGACAAATCGTCTTAAATCGAAGCTTTTGGCAAAAATGCCTTGAATTAATTACAATCTTTTGGCTAAAAGCCATTAAATCATATCATTTGGCCGGACAATCGGCCGCCAAATCAAACGGACTCTGGCCAAACAAAATTGCCTTAAATCAACCATTTTGGCAAACAAAAAGCCCAATACATGCAATTTTTGGCTAACAAAAAGTCCCAAACATCAATTTTTGGCAATTAATAATTTGCCCACAGTCAACCACTTTTGACAACACAAAAGCCCAAATCATCTAAGTATTTGGCAATAAAATTGACCCATAATTCAAGTTAATCTTATGGTCGTACAAATTCGCCGCCAATCAACACTTTTGGGCCAAACTAAATTTTGCCTTTAATCAACCCCATTTTGGCTAAAAGACCTTTACAAATAATCACTTTTGGCGAAATAACCAATTGCCTATAATCCCATCACAAAACTTTTGGCAAAACAAATTGCCCTAAAAATCAATCTTTTTGCGCTAAAAGCCTTCAACAATCAATACTCCTTTGGCAACAAACGGCCTAAATCAAATCAATCAATCCTTTGGTCAAAAAGCCAATGAACAAAAAATGCACGAAAGCATACCACAGCACACTCAGCATTAAGCATACCCACTCTCAACAAGCCCTTTAAACAAAAGGCCTACTCGCACAACCAAATAACATACACTCGACTTTACGCATCTTCCAATTGCAAACCCGGAAGTAACGTAAGCACGTTTGGGATTTAACCCTACGAAAGCCAGGCAACGCGAAATCACACTTATAACATTTCATGGTCCAATTACATCGATCTACCCCTTGCCAAAGCATTCATCCACTTGGTTAGTTCATCAACGATGACATCGGCGTCTCGGGGATCCCACCTCGGGTCGCAAACTATGTCTTCTAAACCATTGGGATAACTTAATCTAGTAATTCAGAGTTAATTATAAGATTGAGTCAACTTAGGTTTTTTCCTCGTTTACCCGTTAAGAATAATTAAAAACCAACAGGGTGGCCGACGTCACCACATTCACGTTGCATTTCTTGCCCTTAGTCATATTCGATTATATGCCTATTTTTGGGGAGGGGTTCACAGTTTGGCGAACCTCTGCTGTGACTATTAATTAAAATTGCCCCATAAAGTGGGACTACGATTTGTGTAAAACACTACCGGCCGTGTCTTGCGAGGTAGTTATTGGTGTGAACGTATGCGTGTTGTGGTTGTGTAGGCGGTACCCGCAACCAAAAGAGTAGAGTTATTCTTTTTTAAGGAATGCTAATTAAGGAGGAATTTGGGACCTAATTGAAATTTACTTTTAAAACCATTTTAAATTTGTTTATTTATTTGCGCATCGAATTTTTGAGAATCCTTTTCTCCGATTGCATTTAAAAAAATGAATTTCAAATGAAAAATTTCTTCTCTTCTTGCTTTCAAATGTTGCTTGTAGAGGTCTGGATAGCAATAGCGGCGCTGATCGGCAGGTCGCCTTCAATTATTGCGGTTCGACGGATAGCCAAGCGTGCCTCCCTATGTACCGCAGAAGACCATGGCCCTAAATTCCTGTGGTTGGGCGGTGGCCCTGATGAGTATGCTACTTGATGCTCTCTCGTGTTT
>NW_023590627.1:132490-143074 GCF_014843425.1 Jatropha curcas | reverse complement strand
TCTTTTCCCTCTTCTTTAATTTCTCTCTGTTTTTTAGTTAGCTTCACCCCTAAAATTGATTCTCTTAAGCGGCAATTCTCCTTCAAACGAACTCAAAAGAGCTTTTGAGAGGAGAATCTGGCCGCACAATGCCGTTTTTAGGCGTTTCCTAAAAATCGTCCCGAATTGTACTCAACGTGGAGAAAAAAAAAACTCTATTTATATAAGTAGGTCACAGAGCATAGGCTGCCGTGACACCAGCCGTTAGCTGCGTGACGCAGCTTACTTGCTGTATTAGAGCTACTGTCGTTTAAATACACAAAACGGCATGATAGTCCTAACATAGCCTGCGTTGCACGCAGCTACGAAACCAGTCCAAACACTTAAAATTGATTTTAATTTAAATCCTTGGATTAAAAAGACTTCTAGGTGGTAGCATTAACCTTTCATTCCCATTTCCTCGTATCATTAACATTGGCATTACGGTGGGGCCATAAAAACGCGCATCAACAGTTTGCCCCCACACTTTATTTCATTAATTGTCGAAACGATTAAATGTTAAGTGGCTACTGACACGCCTCAACCTTGCTGAATCTGGTCACGTCCCAAAGCTCAGTGTAATCCGGCTTGTGGCCTCCAGTCGGATGCTTAACCGCATCTCCAAAATTCCGCGTCTGATTAGTTTTTGAAGACTTACTACGAAGCTCGCGGTCTGATTAGCTCGAAGGATTTTGATTTGATTGCCCTGATCAACTTCGTAATCCCACCCACCATTAATAGGAAAACGGATTGACTCAATACCGCCTTTCGTAATGCCATCATCACCGAATCGACAAAAAGATCCTAAACAGCTTCACAATTCATCATTCACTGCTGAACCTGAAAATATTCAAAAGAAAAGAGCAATTTCTATGTACAAATAGATCATTGCCTTTTATTAGATGTTGGAGCCATCACATGCCCCATGCCATAATAACCATAAACTTTTGAAATTGGTTGGCCTCGGAAAGATCTTGGAATTTACCTGAAGACTCCAGTCGGACTACATCAGCATCTAAGCATCGCAGTCATCTTGGTCACGTTCAAGATGATCTTGAAAAATGGCCCAATTTCTGTTATACAAACAAGAGTCTCGCCCTTGCGTAGTTCAAAATAGCAATTTTGTATACAAACAGATTTCGCCTGGTGGGTTTTAAATAGCCAATGTCTGCTGGCATTACAAACAGATTTGCTGCGTGCAATTTCTGTTATACAAACAGATTTGCTTAATTTTTGTATACAAAACAGATGGGACCCAAATTAGCAAATTTCTGTGTACCCAAACAGCATTTATCGCTTATCTATGCGCGATCAAAGAGGCGATTCCATGTATTACAAAACAGATCTCACTTGATGCAATTTTCTGTATACAAAACAGATTTTGCTTTTGATCCAAAAGCTCGGTTTAATCGCGCTTTAGCTCTGTTCATCTCCTTAGCTCGCGATGTTAATCGGCCTTTAGGGATTTGGAAAGAATCAAAGCACGTATAATCGGCCTTTGTTTCACCCTCCTCAGCTTGGTCTAATCGGCTTCAGAGGATTTGAAAAGAATCCAAATCACTGTATAAATCGGCTTTGTTCGTTCACCTCCTCAGCTTGGTCTTAATCGGCTCAGGCGGATTTGAAAAGAATCCAAAGCACTGTATAATCGGGCTTTGTTGTTCACCTCCTCAGCTCAGGTTATCGGCTTTGAGAGGATTTTTGAAAAAGATCCAAAGCACGGATAATCGGCTTTGTGGTTTCACCTCCTTTAGCTCAGTGCTAAATCGACTTTAGAGGATTTTTGAAAAAAGAATCCAAAGCACGATATAAAATCGCGGCTTTGTGGTTCACCCTCCTCAGCTCAGTGTAATTGGCTTTAAGAGGATTTTGTGGTGAAAAGAATCCAAATCACGGTATAATCAGCCTTTGTTGTTCACCCCTTCATGCTCCGGTGTAATCGGGCTTTTGGAGTGTTTGGTCGCTGTCCAAAGCAAACAGTTTAATCGGCTTTGTCGCCTCCTCAGCTCAGTGTAATCGGCTTGGATGTTTGAGATTGTCGACTGATCAACTTCGTAATTCATCATCATAACCAGCGATAAGTATTGACTCGATCCAACAGCAAAGCTTCAGTCTAATCGGCTTTGTTGCTTCACCTTCCTCAGCTCCAGTCTAATCGGCTTTGTTGTTCACCTCCTCAGCTCAGTCTAATCGCGATTAGAGGTTGACCTGAAAAGTTTCAAGAAGAAGAGCACATATCTGTGTGCCCAAACAGACCCTCGCCTTTATTAAATATGGCGAGCATCACATGCCCCATGCAAATCAATAATTCATGAGTTTTTGAAATTTTGGAAATTTTGCATCAGGGCAAAAGATTTTATTTTTGCCCCCAGTTGGAATTTCACCTTGGAACCAAAAATATTATCCTTTTAAGATAACCTGAAATTTTATTGTTTGTCCATTGCAAAAATTTTGAATTTTAGCAAAAAAATTTTAAATTTTAGCAAAAAATTGCCAAATTTTTTCTGGTCCCCAAATTTCAGGATATACTTTTTCCTGATGCGATGTTGAAAAAGACTTACCTGGAGAGATGGTATTTGATTGATTTTGATGATTTTGCCCTTTGTGTGGGCAAGTAGATGCGAATTGTTGAAGATACGGAGCCGCACACCGACTCCAAATGAGATGACATTTTTTTTTTTAGATTTTTTGGATTTGCTTTATTCCTGCACAAAAAAAAAAAACAAAGCCACAGAGCACCAAAAAAGGAGCATCCACCCGCTGTACCAAGCAGTTGATGCCACCTTGTTAATGCCGAGCAAAAAATACCCAATAGATTTGCTTCCAAAAATTTTGACAAAAGGCCGATTAAAATGACAGCTATAGCAAAATCCACAGAAACAAAAAGGATTTACATTGTTAAAAAAAGAAGCCGGATGACACTTTTATCACCTGCCAACATACAGAAAGAGATAAAATATGCAACTTCCTCATGGTTGCATGAACCTGTTTAAGTGCTAGTGGATTTTTATTCATGCGTTCTTTCTTTATCGCATCCGCTCCAAGAAAACCACCGAGGCAAATAGCATTTGACCTCCTGATCTGCTGTCTAGAGGATCCAATACCCGGGCCAGGACCACAAAAAATCTTTCAAAACAATGCAGCAAATGCCTAACCATATAGGCCAGCAGAGGAAGGTCTTGTTAATCAACGATCATGCCCCAGAAAACAAAAGGGAAGAAAGAATTGGAGAATCAAGCTCTTTTAGGGCCTCTTACTTCTTCCAACATCATACAGAAAGTAAAGAGAAACCTACCTTTAATACAATGGCTCGTCTCATTCTAACTACTCATTCGCCTATTCTCCTTCTAGTCAGTGTGATGGCATTGAGGCAACCGCGTCGCAAGTATGTTCCACGAATGCATGGCATAGATTTCGCATTTAAACTAAAGCCCACCATGTGTTTAATCTAAAAAAATTTATATTTTTTTTATTTTAAACTCTAACTTTTGCCTAAGCGCCGCCCTTTACGGCTATTTCAAACCAGAGCGAGCTCATTTCTTACCTAGGCACCCTTCGGCGGTTTTCAAACCTAGCCCTTCTTCCTTTTTTTCTTGTCTTTTTTTATAATCGAAATTCATCATCTCAGATTATAGACCTTTTTCATCCTGGCTCTTGACTTAATGATCAATTAGAAGGCTTTCCTCCCTGAAGTGACCAAATTCAGCCGGCACCCCGTTCCAACAGTTTTCTGAATTCTGAACGGTCCATGCCAATTGGGTTCTGAATTTCACTCCCAGATGACGTCTACTTGGAATGGAAACCATTGTCTGTAACTATGGCATGAGGCAGCACGATAGCCGGAACAGCAAAATGTCCGCTCGATAAATCTAGTCACCTTGTTTGGCAGTCAATGAATAAAAACGGACTTTTTTGGAAAACTCACTATTCAGCTATTTCTTTTTCTTTCCTTTTTTTTTAAACTATCATTATTCATTTTTTTTTATATTCATTCATCGATTTTTTCCCTTTTTTTGTCCATCAAGGGAATAACATCCCTATTCTGCCCAGCACTGTTTGATCAGAACATCTATATGTGGAAGAGGGAAGCCATCTTTTAGGCCGAGACTGCTAGTCGACACAGACTCTTAGTCTCCCTTCCTTCTTGAGCACACGGGAACTATGTTGCTAACACTCAAAGGCGTAATGCCACTAACCTCTAAGAGAAATCTACAATCTAGCGTTTCTGAACTTTAGCCTGTTGATCTTAATCTTTGCCCAACTCTTGCGTTCTTAACCCGCTCTCTTTTCCGCCTTTTACTGGCTGTACTATCGTAGGAAACAAAATTCTCTGTAGTATGGGGCTTATTGACCCCTACCCCTATATAGCAGCATAACTCCAGACGGAAAACATCTGAAGTCGCTCTTGAGAAGAGTCTTGGAGATCGTTTCTGAGCTCTCAAGCCTTAAAGTCTGATCCGATTTTGATTATTTTGAGCATCTCGAGGGTGCTTAGGTTAAATGCAAAATTGATGCCATGGCCATTTATGCCAAATATGCGTGTGGTAGAATACAATGCCATGAACATAACCAATCAGGAGAAAATTAAGAAAATAAGTAATCAAAATTCACTCCCATTGATTAAAATAGCTAAATGAAATTCAACCCAGATTTTTCTTAAAACGAACATTCGAAAAAAACAAAAAGTAGGATTAAAAGATCTGTTCAATTTCACTCATCAACAGACTAACTTTAATGCGTTTCCGGGCGTCGCGACTTTACTATGCTCAGGACGGCTTGCGTTGATCTTCCCGCTATCTATCAAGTCTTGAATTATTCATGTTTGAGCCTTGAAGCAACTTATCAGTAGAATGACCTTTGCACTGATGGTATTCACAGTCTTGCATCAACAAACTGCCCTGAAATAGGCCTAGATGGCATTAATGGGTAACTTTGACCAAGTACACCATTCTTTGATGCCCGGACCTCATAACCGCTGCCTTAAAGGCTCTTCCTAGATTAGTGAATTCCTTCGAACTTTTTCACTAACAGCTCCAACTATATTGCTTACTCCCCGACTTAGTTCGTAGTAGCATTCCAACATTCCCATTATGACCATTGCGGCAAAGAGGACCGCGTAAATTACCAAACCTCGCATGTTTTCTTATTACCTCTTCCTTGTACAGCTTCTTCAATATTCAGCCCAACACTTTGAAACCAGAGAAAGAAAAGTCAGTTAGAGGCCTGACGCCAACATCCTCTCCTTGCAAGTAACCGGGTAACAGGCTCTCGCGCCTAAAAATCCGCATGGATCAACTCTTGCATCCTTTGCGCCTACGTCCTGCGACCATGAAACAGCTTTTGTCTTCCGTCTCTGTAAATAATCAGAGAAGCTCTCATCCTTCCCATGCCTTAAGCTCTCTAGATCAACAAGGACTAAACTCATTCGCTTTCATCTGTCTTGAAGTGCCTTGCAGCAAAAGCAGTCTTGAAGCTTGAACCCCAGTCTCTCTGCTGTCTCCACACTCCAAACCATCATACCATCATCCCTATAGTTCTTGGTGCCAGTGTCTGAGAAATGCCCGGCTAACACATTCCTCCTCATCATACCAGCTTCATCTGGCAACACGAATGAACCCTCGGACAAATGGGGACCTCGGAGTCATTATCTCTTCAAATAGGGCTATTGTTTGAAAGTCTTGGCGGTAACGAAAATGTGAGTTATGTGCGGCCTTCAAGACCATATTCAGCCCACAAGGAAATTGGTGCACTGCGTCCTTTCTTCTTTTTCGCAAGTAGACATCTGCTCCACATTATCCTTTCAGTCTTTGCCTGCTAGCTGCTGTGAATCAGATCATTCTCAGCACTAGACAACATTATCAGGTTGATGCTTGGTTACCCAAAGCGCCGGTTTTGGCAGCCTCTCCTTGGCTCAATTACAGGGAAGCGGTTGATTACTGGAAGAAGGAGCGAAACCTGATTCTGTGCCTCTCTTGAGCCAAAAGCAGCCGGACAATCCTTGCTACTTCCGATATATCGTACGACACATGTCTTATTATATTCAGTTATAGTCCCTAACTGGGCCGGAGAAAAGCCATCTCATTTCACAAATGCCTGTCAAGCCATTATCAACTATAACCGGATCTAAATCAGGCAACTGAATAAAGACGAACTTGCAACTGACCACAGAACTGACCGGAGCACGCTCGCGGGATTGGATGCTCTGACCAGGCGCTTGCACCAGGCTGTCGGGCCAAACTCTCGAAGTTGGTTTCCCGCGGACGGAATCAATTTTGGCTGAATAAATAAAAGGACCTGCTGTTAAAGAGGGGTTCTACATGCATGCACATGCAAAATAGAGGCACATATGAGGAGAATGTAATCTAATGTGCTAAAAACGATTTATGGAAAATAAAGATCTCGTTTCGACAGAGTGCCGACCTAAAATTCGCGCCATGAATAACACAACAATTAATTTACCTTTGTACCCTCAAACATTTCCATGCATTATCCGTCGTCGATCGTTCCCTTTTTGGATTTTAACAGTCGGCCTACATTCTCCTCGAGTCCCTAATTTTTCTGCCTTTGCGACATGAAAGAATTTCCAAGCCCCGGCCAGTCTAACTGGATATTTCCCTTAATTATTTTTTCTTTGTTTTTTTTGGCTTGTCCCTTAAATTTTTGCCCTTGGAACAAGTCATGAACCCCACAGCGATTCCTTTACAAATCTTTTTGTAATCTCACGCTTTATTTGTCGGGATAATGTGAAAGAAATGTGCGAAAATACAAAGGAATTGCAACCCCCCCTTATAGCTCCCCTTTTCCTTTTTGCACCCGGTATTAATTCACCATAAACGTATTGCATTAATGTTTATTCAAAACGATATTAGAGGTCCCACTCTCAAAAGCCAAGATCCAAACAGATCCCATACGAAAATTAGCTCTTATTAATGCTATGGCCTTGAAACCGCAAAGACATGTAACGTGATGCATGAATATCCCACCAGGCATTCTCCCATTGAACCCAGTTCATATAACACCCACCCAGCCCCCGGCGGTAATGCGGCAGTTGGGAAATGCACTGCCCTTCTAACTTATCCTCTGCCCACACACGAGCTTCCCCCGTTTGCGCACAAGAAACTTTTCCACGGCTGTTCTAACCAAATTTACTTACAATTTTAGAAAACGGACATAGGTTAGAGCTAATTCTAATTGCAACCATCTAGCTTACTTTAAAAAAATAACCGGGGATTGTTGACGCGTGATTTTTATGCCCCCCACCTGGCCTGGCTGATGACATGCAGGACAAGGACAAGGTATCACGCATAAACCAGAAGTGTTTTGCAACCAGGAAATTGAATGCAAAACCGCCCAAAGGGGTCTGACCCGTGTTAGGGCGCGTCCACCGCAGCTAGTACCTGCGTGACGGCACTATTTAGAAAAAAAAAAAAATAAAAAAAATAAAAAAAAAAAAAAAACTGCCGTTCATGCAGCTCTAACAGGGCGACACCTTCTGGCCGCCGAACGCCGACGTGCAACGACCTGACTGTTTGTATGGATACGCGGCCAACTGTACGAAAGGTAAGTCGCCGTTCACGCGGAAGCTACGGGGGAGTGCGTCACGCCAGCTTATACCGCGTACGCGACTGCTCGTTGCACACTGTAACCATATAAATACAAACATTTTACAGCCAAAAAAAAAGGACTTTTTGACATTTCTCTCATTTTTCTCTAAAACCCTAAAGATCTAAACTAAGTTTGTGAATAAAAAAATGGTAGTGGGTTTCTCTCCAAAGTCAAGTGAGGAAACTTGAGGCAAGATCAAGATCAAGCCCTTAACAGTTTAGTTTTGAAATAAAAAAGCATAAGAAAAATATAATAAGAGAAAAAGAGAGAAAAGAAAGAAAGATCAAAACGTTTTGCTATGTGAAAATCTGGTAATCACATTCCTTGAATCGTGAAACAACGTCTTTAAGCTAATCTTAGCGCATGCAAGCCTCGAATCTGAGGGCAAGGTAACCATTCTAAACATTATCTTTTATTTCTAGCATTTTATTCCTTAAATCTCGTTTTCCCAGTGTTTAGTTGATCTGTTATTGGTAAAACGTAATTTTGCCCACTGTTGACCTTTTCTGGGTTGAGTTTAATTATTTTTAACGAAAAGAACACGTAAAACACGGCTATAACAAGGTTAGTTTGAAAAGGTAGTTGCCGGCACAGAGAGCCGCGTCAACGCAGCTACTACCTGCGTGACGCGACCTGTTCATGTTCCAAAAGTCTTTGATTCGGACTGGACCACCTGCGTGACGCCACCTATTTCGTGTACCATTACTTTTTTGTTCTCAATATTCAATATTTAAGGGTGACATTTTTGATTTTGGATAAATAATCAATAAAACTGAGAATTTTAATAAGTCACAAATAGTTCCGTCGCGCAGCTAGGAGTTCCGTCACGCGACTGTTCCTCATAGAATAGCCGCGCGACCCAACTGTTCCTATTTCCAGTAATATGTTAAAAGTAGCGCCACGCGACTGTTCTTCATGGAACACCCGCGTGACACGACTGTTCTAAAAGTTCCAGACTGAATAAGGAGAGTTGCGCCACGTGACTGTTCTTCATGGAACAGCTGCATGACGCGACTGTTTTGAAATTCCAGAATAGTTTCCTTATTTCGTTTTAATTTCATATTACTAAGTAGATTTCAATCCTAACTTAGAAAATGGTCAATTATGGGCAAACTAAGTTTTAATCAAACCAGATCAATTAATTATTAATGATTATGAGATTTTTAAGATTTATTTCCTTTCGTTTATCATTAATTTATCCATTAATTATATTATCAAACTCTTGTGCCCGCCTTCCAAACCATAAGGCAAGAGCCGGGTCTTTTTAATATAACTTGATGTGTATTATGGGATGGATGGTGGAATGATATGATATTTGTGAGAATGCAATGAATGACCCTGATTGGGAACGGTTAATTATTTTTCCATATAGGAATTCCACATAGGAGCTCGGTCCGATTTAATCGGGTTTGGGTTTAAATAATTGGCTTTTCTAAAATAAAATCAAATTAGAAATCGTAGGTTAAAGAGGCCGGTCTTCCGAGCGTCGGTTTCCAACGGGCCGATGTACCTAATTCCCTTACTTAGAATCTCATTGGTTCTTTTGTTCACCAAAAATAAGAGGCCTTGAATAAAATGGGTTAAAATGGAGTCACTTTTACAAAAATCAAAACGGTCCAAATAAAAAATGGAAACGGTCCCATTGCCGAAATAATGGGTGGCGACTAAAAATAATTTATAAGACCGATTTATCGGCATCGTATATCAAAAAAGGGTTTTTATCACCGCTTTTTCCAAATAAATATTTAAGTACACAAATAAAATCCGATCCACGATTTTCTTCGGGGGGAAAACAGGTAGTCGCTGCAGGCTTCGGGGATTACGCCGCCGGATTGCACCGCATACAGCCTCGTTTCCCCTCCGCTATGCGATATGCATTGATGGAGCGGTGGAACGACTGTACTCACACCTTTGTGTTCGGGTTCGGCGAGATGACCCTCACGCCCGTGGATTATGCTGCTATTACCGGCCTTCGCTTCACTGGCCCGGTTCCTCCACTAGACGCTCGGTATCAGACGGCCACTCTCGGGGGTATCAGACGGCCACGTTCTCGGGCCCAGTTAGTCCGTTCCCTTGCTCGGCGTCACTACGGCGGCTCGGTACATCCGTCCAGGGGTGTATGGTCTTAATGAGAATGATCTTCCGGTTCTGGGGCGAAGAGGAATCAGGAACCCGCTTGGAGCTTGGAGGGAGTTGCCGGAGGAGTCCGACCTTTGCATGCTCCCTGGCTACACTCGGAGAGAGGGACCAGGCCTGCTCGGTCCTTCCTATATCCTACATCATTTCCCTCTCAAGCTACTATGCACTTCTCAAGAATAAGGGAGACCCTGCGGTGCCCCTAGCAAATGATCTGTCGAGATCTGACGCCAGGTCGGGTTCCTTCGACTGGGCCACATTTGGTTTGGCCCTCATCTCTCTTATCAACGGTCTGGACGTCCTGGAACCCGTGGTAGCGGTGAGTCGAACTTGTGTTCATCCGGCCCTTTGGAGGGTAAACACACTTTCACTCTTAACTTTTTTCTCTTCCTTCTTTCAATCCGCCATTCTCAACTAGTTCACTAACTGATTGTTATTTTCTGTCTCTTGTTACAGGTGTGGTCCCTACGAGTTACTGTCATCTACCCTACGAGGGTCCGAGTGGCGACTCTCCTGTTCGAGCTCCAGGAGGATTCCTCGTTTATCTGGCCCACTGCCATCACTACTTACGCCAGTGGCGAGGAATCCGAGTACTGGCGGAGCTTCTTAACGACCGGGGCTTTGTCCGATGGTAAGTACACACAGATACTTACCGAACTTAGCTTTATCTTCTTTTTTCGCTTCTTTATTTCAGTGCAACAATACACAATAACTAATTTCTTATTTTAGCTGTCCTTGTTCTCCATGGGACCTGTGAGCTTGGAGACGCATATCCGGGCTTGGGAAGGTGGGCTGAGTTGGCATACCCGGTCGGAGGCTGCTGAT
>NW_023590627.1:98315-131990 GCF_014843425.1 Jatropha curcas | reverse complement strand
TTAGAAATTCTAAACAAAATATAAAATGCTAAGTGCAGCGGAAAACACAAAGAACTTTGTGAGAATATAATATGGATTAGATTCACCTCACAATGTTCTAATTATAAAAGATAGAAAGCCTGTGCAAAGTGCAGCTATTGATTAGAACAGCTTCACACTGACTTTTTCAATATCAGAGCTTCTTTATGAAGGAAAGTTATGTTTATTTGAAATTAAAGAACTTCCTCATAAAAGTTGAAAATCCATATAAAGCTATGTGAAAAGACAGTTATTAAATTCAGAACTAGCTTCACACTGACTTATACAATATCAGAGCTTCTTTATGAAGGAAAGCTATTGAAATTAGAACTTCCTCATAAAGTTTTAGAAAATCATATAAAGCTGTGTGAACGACAGTCATTGAATTTAGAACTTCTTCACAGAGCCTTAAACAAGTATTAGAACAACTTTATGATGGAAATCTATCGTGATTAGAGATTCCTCATAAAGTTTAGAAAATTAATTAGAAACCCAATCAGTGAATTATACTGTGAATAGAATAATAATTAGAACAAGGTATATTCACTTATTAGAATTCCAGAGTTCTAATGATCAGAAAAGATAAAACTTATTGCCGTTTTAGAACATCTGAATCATTAACAGTTTCTGCGTTTCTAAAATAAAACGAGAGTGTAAAAGAGACAGTATCAACCAAACTTCAGAAAGAAAGAGATCAACACCGAGAGTTATAGTGGTTCGGCACTAACTCACCTACATCCACTCCCCAACCCTTTTGTTCCCACTAGATTTCCAAAGGTTCTAGTGTACCTCAACGCCTTTCTGTTTTTTTGGGCAGAGTAAAACAGAAAACTCAAATTCAAGACCATTCAATATCCCACACATGGAAGAAGGTTGCTTGATAAACCTCTTCTGCCAATTAGCTTCTAACCTAAGCGATTAACACACAAAAGTTTGAACAAATAAAAAAGCACTGTCTACTATATGATTACAGAAATCTAAAGGTAGACAGAAAAGAAAGTACATATAAGCATAGAAAAACAGTTCTATCAGATTTAGAAGATCGATTAGAACACAGACCGTTTTTGCAAAAAGTAATTGTAAAAAATTCTTTTTCACTTTAATATTGAAAACGTTAAGTGTAGGAGGATGAAAAGAAAAAAATGGGGGTAGAGAGTAAGTTTTTGAGAGATAAAGAATTTGATCACTGTGAAAAATGTCTTAACAAAACTCTTAACTTCAACCAAATAGCTTTCAAAGACTGAAAGCTCCTATTTATAGAGAGCATCGTGCCTCTTGCTTTTGGAAAGTGGATATTTCATTTGAAATCAGAATATCTTCTTTCCTTATTTAAAAGATATGAAAATCTTTCTTACCAAAAATTTATTTTATTCTTTTTAGTAAGAGAATAAAACACGATTTTACTTTCCTTTGAACAAAATATTTTTACGAAAGGATGCTCTTACTAAAAACGAAAAAGATTCTCCTTCGTTTTTAAGGTAAGAAAATAAATTGAAGCACTCTTAGATTTTCAAAGAATATTTTCGAAAAGTAAAGAGTATGATTTAATTTATTACCAAAAACATTGAAGACGTAATCTCTTTAGTTTTAGGAAATAAAATCATTTTGATTTTTGAAGAGTATTTTCGAAAATAAAATATTTTTACGAAAGAAATTATTTTGAAAAATCTAATTTTCTGAAAAATATTTTTGAGATAAAAAATTAATTTATGTGCTCATATATGGATTTTCTCTCTATCCTACAAAGTATCCTAAATACCTAGCTACTAGGATCTTCGAATATCTTCACACTCATAGGATTCTTCGAATATCTTCAACACTGCAATGTAGGAACTTGCCTTGTCGATTTATTTCATACACATTCTGCAATAAAAAATATTAGCACCAAATAAATATTAGCACAAATAATATAATTTTAAATTTATTTATTTTGTATTAATCATCAAAATCCGAGATTAGAAATTGACCCTTGAGCCAACACCGATCGCTTCATCTCCTCCACGCGATCATTTCTCCTCCACCAATTTCGGTGACAAAGCTCGGATGACGAAATCATAGGAGTAGCAGCAAGAGGGTGATTATCGAGCCTGTTCCGACTAGTTAGGGGACTGAGCTCGTGCAACTAACGCCAAAAATGGATTCTTGAGTGAAAACAGAGCCAGATGGTGTGAAGAGAGCTCGATTCCGAGCAGCCACGGTTGTCCAGCCACGTAAACTGCGATGTCAGTGGCAATCCGGCGACCGGCCGGTGAGTCTCCACCGAGGCCCTAAGAGACAAAATGATCTTCTCTTCGCGCGGATCATGGAATTGTAGTCCGATTCTCAATCGGTTTAAGACTTAGTTTGTCATTTTTGTTAAAAATTCCAAACTTAAATTTATTGGTTAATTTAGTTAATTTCGAATAAATAATTATTAGGACTTTAAAATATTAGGTTTTAAGGTTTGTGAAAATAATTGGGGTTTTTAGGAGAATTTCAACTTGAAATACAGTCGTTAGAAATTGTGTTTATATTAGATAATTGATAACATAGGTTAACTCGAATTGATTATTGTTGTGAATTAAAATTTAGGAATTTTAGTTTTATATGACTACGATATTGGGCATTATTACCTCTAAGTGTAAATCATAAAGCAATAACAAGTACTTGGTCATCTTTATTGACTTGTGATTTAGTTGTTAGTTAAAGAACTATGGTACAGTTGTGAATGAGTTGATCTTGGATGCTTTTGTTGAAATGAAGGGATGATGTTAGTAAATTGTTCATAATTAAAAGGGAATGAATTATTAGTCAATCGATTATGATGTTATTATAATTATATAGCGTTTTGGATAGGCTAATAACGTGAGGCTTAGAATTTTAGAATGGTTAAGTGCACATATATGTGTGTGTATGGTGATTAATAAATATTGTTTAAGGCAGATGGGTTGATTTGATTGATTTGCCCAATGGATGAGCTGTGCGAAGGGAGTAAATGTTTAGATGAATGAATAACTAATGGTTATGGTGGACGGGATTAGCGGTAGTGAATTGCCCAAAGGATGGGCTTTGAGAATTTATTATTGAATTGTGGTTTAATCAAATTTTAGGGGAGGTTCTGCTGGAACTTCGATGCAATCTAGGTTAGTCATAATTAATAATTAAGTTAATAGGTTTATTTAGATAAAATTCTTTAACTTGATATATATATATATATATATTTAGATAAAATTCTTTAACTTGATATATATATATATATATATATTGAAATGAAGTTCTTTATTTACTTTATTATTATTTTATTATTTGTTTATTTATTTATTTTCCAAGGATCAATTATTATATTATATTGTTAATTGCTACTCCTTTATTTGATTGTAATTGAAAATGAATGTCTAATTGTACACTTGCATCACGATATTTAATTGTTTGATGTGCCTACATTTAATTGCAATATTTGATTATTTGTGTTTTGGCATTGCTATGCTTTATTTGGGTGGAATTGGAATGAAGTAGGTCACCATGGGTTTGTGACAATGGTCCTGGAAATGATGAAAATATGGAATTTGACCGTCGGCCAGGTATGGAGAGATCGGCGCCCCCATGTGCACTTGATGATATGATATGGGTGATACCTGATGATATGGTATGGATGATTTGGAAAACCATAGGGTGGCCTCCTATTGGTTGGCCTCCTATTGGTATAGAAAAGAAAAGAGAGAATGGGAAAACAATGAGAGGGCTGGTCAAGTGAGTATTAGACTGGTTGGTCATGTATAGGGATTCTCTCCCTTGTGCACACGTCATGACAGGATGGGTCATGTGGGAGGACAGCTCATCGAGGGTTTCTGTGACGCCACAGACCAATTTTCACGTGATGTGATTATGTGAAGGTGTTAATATTTGTGATTGCTGTTGTTGTGCCATGTGCGCGATCGCCTGCATGATCATATATCTATCTCAGGTTCGGATGGACTAATTGAGATATTTTACAATTCGTGATTGAAATACATAATCTGGTCGGACAACATTACCTAGATTGATAATATTTATTCATCGTGTGACTGCATGTGTTGTGGAAATTAATTATTATTTATAATAAACTCACATGTCTTGTTTAACTTATTCAGGGAAGTAGATTCATTCCTAAACTTCTAACTTTTCAGGAAGTAGATTCTTCTAAACTCTAGCTAAAGCTCTATTTTCTTCATCGCAGAGCTAGAAAAGAAAGTATTTACTTCCAATATTTAGTGTAATTGTGAGTTTACAAAATTTAAATGTTTTTTTTTAATATTGAACTCCGCAGTTGTAAGAATAAAATCAATAAACTGATGAGGATGTTCAATTAATCATTTATGAAAATGCTTGAACCTGTTAGCCCATAATAAGTGTATATTGTTTTATTTTTGGACCCAAGCTATAAATTGTTTAAGATGTTAAATTTGGGCCAAAGAATAATAAAATAATGAGATTTATAATGCATGACAATATAGGTTGGGTGCTTGAAATAGACATTAATATAGTTAAGATTTGTAGTTTAGGCTTACTACGGGTCATAGGGGCCTTAAGCTTACCTAGATCCTAGTGCCGATCCGGCCCATGGAAACGAGTCGTGACAGTGAAATAGAACATAATAAAATATCAGTGGATTTAAAAATAGTAGCGGATTGAACACCAAGTGTCATTTTATAATTATTACAAAAAACCTTGAACAACTAAAAAAACATATTTTTATTTTTTTTAAAAAAAGCAATTAAAAATTTTAAAATTGTAATTTGATTTAATAAAAAATATAGTATCAATATTAAATGTTATATAACATTAACTAGGTTTATGGCTCCCGCGTGATGCTGCGGGTGATCTTTTTTACTGTGAATAAATTTATAATAAATAATTTTATAAATTTACACTAAATTTACTTTAATTTATATAGTACTCTTTTACATAAATTTATAATGATTTACGATACATTATTAAAATATATTCACACACTCGCCAAGTAATCCAAGCCATATCAGTCAGCAACTGAGCACATGTATCTTGCCTGAATATCTAACACCTACCCAATTAAATGCAAGCTGCCAACTTTGTCTTATAGAAAACATACATTTATAATATTAATAGTTTGTTATTTAATCGTAAGAAAAGAAAACCTTAAGGCACACCTTATTGTTTATGCTTGTGTTTCAAAGTTAATATTATGTATATGTGCAATAAATGATTACATACATTTACAAAAGTTGATACAATGCATTTATATAATACATTTACAATAGAATATTTAATCTTGTACAAAGAATTAAAAGCACTTTTTAGTTTGCCCCTGTTGAGAAATGAATGCATCTGAATGTACAGTTGTAAACAAACTAAACACAATAAAGTTTACCTCTACTCAAATTCCTTTTTGAATAGTTTCTAAAGATACTCTCTTTCCATGAGCTCCAATGCCAATTTTTTTAACCTTTTGTTTGACAGGCTTTTTCGCAAGTGCACGAAATCGTAATAAGTAATAAAAAATGAATATAGTATCGTCCCATGAAAATTGTATACCAAGTACCAAAATTGTTTTAACCTACTATTATTTAAATGACAATAATGAGAATTAGTTTAAAAATTTTAATTAGAATAAAAGAGAATAAAAAGAAATTAAGCAAGACAATTTGATGAAAAGAAATCAAGAATTAAAAGCTACTAGGAATTTTAATTTCACTTAATTCTATTCAATTTATTTTATTAGTTTGATAATCAATTTTAATTGTTCAAGTAAGGGAAACAATCCTAAAATCACTAACAAGCTCAAATCACTTAACAAAGCTCTTACCGATGATTTTAGCTAAACAGTAAAGGAAAACAACCCTAAAATCTAACAAGCTCTCCCGATGTATTGTTAGCTATTTTTAACCCGGTCTAAGAGTACCTACTCTTCTACGTTAGCGCAATTCAAACATGAATTAAATCATTAAGTTTTTACATGGTTCGATTTATGATTCATACTAAGGTCCGTTACTTATAAAAACCCCCTGGACCAAACCATATAGTTTCCGCCATCAAGTTATTATTCCCTATAGTTAATTTATTAACCTTTTTCATATAAAAACACTTTCCTCCCGATAGTGCATACTAATGAAATAAATCCAAATCGTTAGGGGAGAATTCTCATACTGGAAGCATTAATTTCAATATAAGTTATATCATGACAATGAAAGCAAATCTTAATCATTATATAAATTGGAAATCGAAATTTAAGTGTTATTATCAAACCCCTAGTATGAGAAAGTTAGTTCGACATAGTATTAATAAACTCCCAATTAAACTTATAAATAATCCCTCAGAAGATAAATAAACACAATTAAGTTATATCAAATCCCTAGTATGAGAATTTAGTTCGACATAGTAATTAAATAAAACTCAATTAAACTTATAAATAATCCCATAAAGAATAATAAACACAAAGAGAGTTTAGAAATAAAAACTAGTCAACGATTAGCTTTAGCAGCTTCCTTGAATCTTGACGCCAACTTGAATACTTGAAGTCTTAAAGAGAGAGAAAATTATCTAGAAAACAATAGAACCAAAGATGGTATATACAATGAATAGATTAGAACCTTGATCATGGCTAGTCTCTCTCTTTATATAGACTTTCTACAATATCTTCATTCTGTTTAGGAAAGTAAATCCCTATTGCGTAAGAAATCTTTTGGAGATAGGAAACTTTTAGGCTTTATATTTCTTCCCAATTAGGACACTCTCAGAGTTTAAATAGGACTTCAGCTTTAATAAGGTATGTCCCACAATATTTTCATGCGGGTAGTATTAGCACATGTGTCCTTGACCAACCACAGCTTTGGTGTAGAGATATTGATTTTCTATTCCTTGATTTTGGTTTCTGTTACAGATTTTCTGCTTGTTTAAATTCAAATAAATCTCCTTTGTTTTAGGAGATATTAGTTGTTACTCTTGTATATAAATTTAGTTTAGTTCCTCAAGAAAATCATTAAGTCATTCCTGAATTTCTCTTTGTTTATACAGTATCAGAGCTGGATTAGCTCTAGTGAGTAACATTCTCTGAATATCCAATCGAATCTCATCAAAAGGCCTCCAACGTAAATATTATTAATGTTGATTCCAATACAATACTACTGCTGTTCAATTCAATCTAGTATCTTAATTACCAATTAAACTTATTGGCAGCCACAATTTTGCCACTTGGAAAGCCCAAATATCCATGCTCATGCATGGACATAACCTATTTGGCCATCTAGATGGAACCTTCCCAGCTCCCTCACCTACTCTTAACCAAGGTAATCAGCAAATTACAAACCACAACTACTGTATTTGGTTCTGAAAAGACCAATTGATCCAGAATGCAATCATGGCATCAGTCGATTCAACAATTGCTACAACTATCACTGCTGCCTCAATCACTAAACTTGCATGAGCTCTCTTCACACAACCTATGCAAATAAGTCCCAAACACGAATTTTAGTCTAAGAGACTAGCTTGCTCATCTTACAAAGGACTCCAGATCTATGACAGATTATCTTCATCAAGCTAGATCTCTTTGTGTTGAAATTGCAACAGTAGGAAAGCCAGTTCTAATGATGAATTAATTGTGAAAATTCTCAATGGTCTTGGATCAGAATTCCATGAGATTTTTGCTGCAATTTGAGCCAGAGATTCTATTATCTCCTATGAAGAATTATATGAGAAGTTTATTTATTCGCGAATTATTTCTTCAATCACAGCTGCAATTGCCACCCGCAATAGATTCAACAATTTCAACAATCACAATACTCGTCGATCCAATAACAACACAAACTCTTAGTCGGGCCCCAATAATCGTTCCAATTCTTCTACTAAAGGGCATTCCATGAACAACAATCTAGTACGTTGTCAATTGTGCAATAAACATGGTCATATGGCGAATGTTTGTAGATCTCAATCTCACAGCCATCTAGAAGCCAAGGCCAATTATGTCTATAGATCTCAAGCTACTGCAAGTCCATGGATTCTTGACTCAGGTGCCTCTCACCATGTTACTGTTGAACCTCATAGTCTAGAAGAATATACTGGTTTAGAAGGAATAGCATGGGCAATGGTAAAACTATTCCAATCACTCACATTAGTTCTAAAAAATTAATTGCATCAGATAATGCTTTTAAATTGCATAACACCTTATGTGCACCTGATATTAAACAAAATCTTATTTCTGTTTTAAAGTTTAATCAAGATAACCTAACCTCCATTGAATTCTTTCCTTTTGATTTTTGTGTGAAGGACTTGAAAACGAGGACTCCGCTGGTTTACAGTCGGAATAGAGATGGACTTTATGAATGGCCCAACTTCACCCAATCCATCAAACCCATCGTTAATTCTACCATCACAACAATTCCTCTCCATACATGGCACAACCGTCTTGGCCATCCCCACCTTCAAATTTTCAGATTTATTGTAAATAAATTTACTTTACTAGTTTCATCAAGAGATAAGTTCACTTTTTGTAACTCATGTTGCTCCAACAAATTGCACCATTTTCCCTTCCAACAGTTGTCCCTAACTAGTAATGCTCCTCTTCAAACTTTATTCAGTGATTTGTGGGGACCCTCCCCATTTCTTTCAATTGACAAAGAAAGATACTATTGTGTTTTTGTTGACCAATACACCAAATACACCTAGTTGTACACACTTAAAAATAAAAGTGATGTTCAAGAAATATAAAAGCTTAGATCCATATCTTAGCTCCCATGGCATAGAACACTTAATCTCACCTCCCCATACCCCATAAAGAGTGGCTTTAGCTGAACGCTGTCATTGGCATATTATTGAAACTGCCAAGACCCTTTTACATACTGCCTCATTACCATCATCTTTTTGGTCATTTGCTTGTCATCACGCTACCTATCTCATCAATCGACTACCCACACAAAACTTAAAAAATCAATCACCATTTGAGAAATTATTTGGTGTACCCCCAACTATAATTCCCTACGGACTTTTGGATGTCTATGTTACCCTTCGCTCAAGTCTTATACTTTAAATAAACTTCAGCCTCGGTCCACCCCATGTGTCTACTTAGGTTTTTCTCAAAGTCATTATGCTCATCAATGTTTTGACCCAACTAATTCTAAAGTTTATATCTCCCGAGATGTGAAATTTCTTAAAGATAATTTTCCCTCTCAAACTATTTTCTCTCATATAAAAACCCATTTTCCTTCTATCACATGGGAAATTTGTGATAACCCACTCTCATTTGCTAGCCAGCCTAAACCCACCTTCACCAACTGATCCAAATTCAATATTGCCTTTACCCTCACCCATTATTATTAGGGAAACACACACCAATACAGCAACGTCCGTCTCCTCTAGTCATTCTCCTATGGATTCCATGGTTTCAGGTACTTCTTTATCTCTCCCTTCAACTTCACATAATAATTCTCTCATTTAATATCATCGTGGCCACATAGATCATCCTCTTGCTACCACCCTTTTACCACCCATCTCTTCCTCACCTTCTCATCCTACATCAAGCAATAATCCAACAACACATCCAAATCCCTCCCCCTCACCACCACCACCTAACCGCCCCACCATCAAATCCCAGAATAACATATTTCGACCTTGTAAACCTTTTGATTATCTTGCTCACCTTTCCCCTGCCATAACTCACCATACATTTAAACAAGCGCAAAAATACCCATAATGGAACGGGCAATGCAAACAAAATTTGATGCATTAATTTAGAATCAAACATGGGAACTTGTTCCCAAGGCTTCTAACCAGAATATTGTTCAGTGTAAATGGATTTACAGGATAAAAAGGAAAGCAGATGGTTCATTTGATCGATGCAAGGCTCGCCTAATAGCCAAAGGATTTACTCAACGTCCTAGCATTGACTAGCACTGCAGTTATAGCCCTATTGTCAAACCAACAATGGTCCATATTGTACTTTCTCTTAGTGTGCAAAATAATTGGGTTCTGAATCAGCTTGATGTCAATAACGCATTTCTCCAAGGGACACTTGAAGAAGAGGTTTTTATTTCTCAACCTCCTGGATTTGAAAATTCTACTCATCAATCTCATGTTTGCCAGTTGAGGAAGGCTATCTATGGACTTAAACAGGCACCTTATGCCCGGTACAATGAGTTTACATCTCATCTGCTCAAAATGGGTTTTGTTAAATCCAAATCTAATCCATCCCTTTTTATTTACCAAACATCACGAGGCATCATTTATCTCTTGGTGTATGGGGACGATATAATTCTTATTGGCAGTGGCTCTTTGATAGTCAAATAGATCACTTCATCCTTAGCAACCCATTTTTCTCTCAAAGATCTTGGTCCCTTGAATTACTTCCTCGGCATTGAGGTTCATCGTAATGCCACTAGAATATTCTCTCATAAGCTAAGTACATTTCTAAACTTCTTTATGATCTCAATATGCATGAGTGCAAGGGTGTCCAAACTCCGATGAGCTCTACTCAAAGTTTATAGTTGAATGATGGCAGTCACTCTCATAATGCCACTGAGTATCGACATGTAATAGGAAAGTTACAGTACTTGTCGTTTACTCGACCCGATGTTGCCTTCTCTATCAATCGACTATCTCAATTCATGCATTCCTCATTTTAATCTCACTGGAAAGCTGTCAAACGTTTTCTCCAGTATCTCAAACACACCGCTCATTATGGTCTTCGCCTCACTAGTTACAGTAACTTTACCCTCGTTGTGTATTCCGATGTTGATTAGGCCGGAAACATTACTGATCGAAGTTCTATGATAGGATATCTTCTTTATCTTTTTCTTAATCCCATCAACTGGTCTTCAAAAAAACAAAGAATCATTGCTCGTTCATCTACGGAAGCTGAGTATCAAGCCGTTGCCACAGCTCTTGATGAAACAACTTGGGTTCAAAATCTACTCAAAGAACTTCGTGTATCTTTGTCTCTCCCGCCTACCATTTACTGTGACAATCTAGGAGTTACCTACTTATGTCACAATCTTGTCCTTCATAGTAAAATGAAACATGTAGCTGTGGATTTTCATTATGTCAAATAGAAAATTCAAAATCAACAGTTTATAGTCAGTCTCATTCCTAGTCCAGATCAATTAGCTGATACACCCACCACCCGTAGAATAATTCGCTTAAACATAAAATAAAGATCTGAATACCAATTTTCCTAAAAATCTTCTCCCTCTTATATACACAGTCATCCAATAATGTCCATGAAAGGTAGAGCCAAAGGGTGTCCTTGCAGACAATCCCCACCCTTGGAATAGACGCTCTATAAGCAATACAAAAGGTTTACCTAAGACATTTGCTATTGATTTGGCCTAAAGTTCTATCTCCCACTCATTAATTAGGGCGACTCACTAGAGAACATTAGGGTCAATTCGTGACATAATATAGGAAAAGTTACAGTACTATTGTCGGGTTTTAACTCGAAACCCGATGTCAGTGGATTATTCTTCTATCAAAGTCGTAACTTACTTTCTCATAATGTCATGGTGCATGTCCCGTTCATTTTAACTTCTCCCCTGCCAGTGAAAAGGCTGTCAAACGTGATTTTCTTACCAGGGTAATCTAAACACCTGACCGCTCATTCTGGGTCTTCGCAACCTTATTAGTTACCAGAAACTTTAACCCTGTGGTTGTTAGTCTCCGATGGTGATTAGGGCCGGAAACATTACTGATCGAAGTTCTATGATAGGCTCGGATTACTTCTCTCTTTATCTTCTTTTCGATACTTCAAAAAATCCCCCATCCAAACTAGGTCCTTTACATAAAAAACGAAAAAGAATTTTCCATAATTTTGCCTCAGTTCCGCATTCTAACGGCGAAGCTGGAGGGGCCGTGAGCTCTTCAGGCCGTTGGCCCACGAGCTCTTGATTGAAAGACCCAACCTGGGGGTTCGAAGATCCTACTCAAGAACACTTCTGGTTGTATCAGTTCTTGCGTCGCTTCTCTCCCCCTACCATTTACTGGACAATCTAGAGTACCTACTGCGTATGTCACCAATTCTTGTCCTTATAGTAATGGAACATTAGCTGGTGGATTTTCATTGGTGCAAAATAAGAAGTAATTCCCAAAAAATTCAGACCAGTCTATATAGGTCGAGAACTACCATTTACTGTGACAATCTAGGAGTTACCTACTTATGTCACAATCTTGTCCTTCATAGTAAAATGAAACATGTAGCTGTGGATTTTCATTATGTCAAATAGAAAATTCAAAATCAACAGTTTATAGTCAGTCTCATTCCTAGTCCAGATCAATTAGCTGATACACTCACAAAGCCCCTTACAAAAGAACTCTTCAATCATCACTTATCCAAGCTAGTGTTGTTCCACACCATCTAGCTTGAAGGGGGTATATTAGCACATGTGTCTTTGACTAGCCACAGCTTTGGTGTAGAGATACTAATTTTCTATTCCTTGATTTTATTTTTGTTACAGATTTTCTGCTTGTTTAAATTCAAATAAATCTCCTCTGTTTTAGGAGATATTAGTTGTTACTCTTGTGTATGAATTTAGTTCAGTTCCTCAATAAAATCATTAAGTCATTCCTGAATTTCTCTTTGTTTATAGGCAACACGAGCTTAATATGAAATTTCGGCCCAAATTGAACTCTACAGAGTAGCACGGGGGTGCTGGGTAGTACGCCTAGTAAGTGTCGAATCCATCAAAACCAATTATCTTACTACCAAGTTAAAGAATTGAAGAAAATGGTGAGTAAGGACGAAATCCACAGATACTAGAGATTAAAAATATTATTTTTAGAAACCAAAAAATTTAATAAAAATAAATAATGGGGGTTTAGATTTGGAAATATTGAATTTATCAAATGCAATAAATTAAAGTAGAAAAACTAATTGGAGAAATATTTCCAGCCGAAGGTCATCCTTGTACTAGTTCTACAGTGTTGATCATTGAAATAAAAATTAACTAATTAACACAATCAATAAATTAGTTATAGTTGCCAAAAATGCTTCTAACAACTTAATCTTTCCGTAATAATGGAGTAAACAAGACAATGCGCTATAAATAATCCCTTACCAATAATTAAATTTGACACGCGCCTAGAATTAAAATAAATTTGCAGCTTAAAAAAATAAGAAAGACCCAATTTTATCTAATAAACCACATGCATAGCCTATTCAAATAGATTATTTATTCCCTTAATATAACTTGAAAACCTGGTTCTAATCAAGCCATATTAATTGCTACAATTGTTAATTCAATCAAACAATTAAGGATTTGATTTTATTAACTACGTTCACCATTTAGGCCTGGTTCTAATCAGCCATATAATTGGCTACAATTGTTTAATTCAATTCACAACAATTAAGGAAATTGGATATTTATTAACTAGCACCTATCACATCTAAATATAACTAAATCAACTGGGCCAATGTACCTAATTAAATAGAAACAACAATATCATCATAACCATTAGAATTGGGCAAGAGAAACAATTATTGAAGAATTAAATGGAGGTAAAAAAGTATAAGAAGCAAATTTGCTCTCCACATACACACTTTTTGGATAGATAATTAAATAGAACAACAATATCCATCATAACCATTAATTGCAAGAGATAAACAAATATTGAAGAATTAAATGAGTAAAAAGAAGAACAATTCTCACAACACTTTGATAGAACTAAGCACTTGATTAAACCTTAAGCTGTAATAAAATGAACTTAGCCACGTATGGCCATTTTCAAATTTACAAAACTAAAAAAAAGAATATTGTAGAAAACTTAGCTGCCCCAATACTAACAGCTCCTCCCTTTTATAGAAGAAAAAAGAGGATTATTTCAAAGGAAATCAAGAAAAAATATATTTACAATCAAACTAAACTAACAAAATAAAATCTCATGATATTCTACTCTTCAAGTCAACCAAGACCTTTGAATATGTCTTCCAAAAAGAATGCAACAGCCCCTCCAACCTTGACTTGGTCAACTTTAGCAAATACTCTAATAAATTTGTCAAAACAATACATGATATCTAATTTTACATAGCAAACAAACTCATCAAAAACACCAAATTATATGACAAAATAATCAACATTTCCACATGTTATTTAATAAAATTAATAAACCCATCAACGCCCTGGGGGTGCTACTCATTGGAAGACTTTAACAATTGATCTTCTGTTGTATTTTTGGCTGGTTTCCTATAAAAATCTTGTAAAATTTCTCAAGATCAAGTGAAATATGATTCAAGGAAGCTTTATTTAAAAACATAAATAAGACTAAATAAAAAACGAACTAAAGTAATTAAAAATAATAAAAATCTTAATAAAAACTATATTAAAAATACTATAAAAATAACATGTATCATTGTTCATCATCAAAACATGTATATTAAGAGAACACCTCAGAAAAACAATTACTTCTTTAAACAACTTAAAGACCTCCATTTTTTAAAAGATCATAATAATAACAACTAATTATTTACAACCACTAAAAAATGCATTGTAAACAAAAAATACGTATTTGGAGCAAGACTTCTTGTGGTTCCCAATATAAGATTCTTTACATGGAGTGCTGCAAATCATCAGCATCATCGTCATAAAGAAAAGAAGGATCAAAGGAACAATATTAAGGATATGTAGTAAAGAGAAATTAAATATAAGCAATCAAATGAACCAATTAACTCGATTTGTAAAAAACGCAAGAAAAAATCTTCAATAGCCAAACAAAACTACATATTAAGAATAATTAAAGGCAAAAAAAGAAAAAAGAAAAATTACCTGAAAGACGAAGTATAATTTAAAAATTACTATTTAAAAAAGTATAAAAATTTTAAAAATTATTATTCACCACTGTCTCATGGTGAATCTGTATGTTAACTTATTAGATTTTAATTATTTGAGTAATATGTTAATTTATGTTATACAACTCAGCTTTGAGTTCGACCTAATCATGTTTCCAGAAGCAGAGCTTCTTTTGGGATTGAAACGACAAATATAATTCCTATTCCAAACTTGTTTTGGATTAGCATCTACAATTGACAAATTAAAACCAAAAAGAAAACTAATAATTTGTTATAATCATGGGAGGAAATAAAGATGAAATGAAACTAATATGCAAAGTATCATTTGATAATTTAATTAGTAGTTTTCCAGAATCTTTTTTTTTTTTTTTTTTTTTTTTTTTTTTTGTTTCTTCCAGATCATTTTTTTTTTTTTTTTTTTTTTTTTTTTTTTTTTGTGTTTTCTATGTCTACCAAAAAAATAGAAGTACATTATTTACAACACTTGCAAGGGTACAATACCTATAAATAGAAGCAATAGGAATGCTAAATGAAAGTCATGAGTGCTAGACTCAATCAGTATGACAATAATTATTTAATGTGTCATGTACATTTTTCAAGTCACAACCCATGTCATGCAAACATTAAAAATATGGAGAAATAAGTGAAAGTGAATTAGTTAGTAGAACCAAACTGTTCAAATGCATTTCTAACTACAAAACATTATTAACCCTCTATGCTAATCACTTATCAATCAAAATGAATGTATGCAACAGGACAGTGTATTACTTCCATATAATTAATATATAAAAGAAAGTGAAAAATGACATATGCATGCTCTTTTGGTTCCTGTTAAATCTAAGAAACCTTGTATTAATTACTTAGGCCAACTTGTAAAAGCTTAGCAATTCTTATTGCAGAATAATTAAAAAAAAAGAACTTTTATCCTGTGGAAAGAATTATAGAAATCCTCAATGTCTTTTTGCTCTTCAAAAAATTAAAAAAAAAAAAGTAATAAAAAAACCCAAAAAGATTTTTTTTTTTCCGTTTTCAAAAAGAAATATGTGACAACAACAAATAGTAAAATAAATGTACATACCTGAAAGAGCAATCTCAGAAGCTAAGTTCAAGGAAATGATGATGGTTATATACCTACAAGCGTCAACATGTACTTAAAGAGAAATGGACTTAATCCTTCCTAGAAACTTAAAACCTCTTTTATAGATGTTGAACAAAAATTGTATGAAAAAGAAAATACAAAATGTTTCGTGTAAGGGAATATAATGACAACATATTAGCTTAAATACCATGATCCATTCTAGTATATAATATAAAGTACCTTCAATGTCATAAAATGTCACCAAAGGAACAACATCTAACATGTTCCCAACTAATGATATTTATATTCAATATATTTGTTCTTTTTTTTTTTTTGTCTCGGTGTTATTTTCTTTCGTTATTTCTTTGTCTCTATCTTAACAAAGAGATTATTTATATTGCTACTACGTTGCACTGCCTTTTAAAACACATTTGTGTAAGCAAAGACTTAAAACAATAGACTTACATATCCAATTCGTAAAATTTCTGCTTGTTTGTCATCATCCCAATGAATAATGCCGGAAAATTTAAAATAATTAGAAAATTACAAACAAAATGAATAGAACTATTTCTTAAATTAATCCATCATATGGATATTATGCCAAACAATTCTACAGTGAAAGAAATATGGTTTTACAACCATGAAATCATAGTTAGCCATGCTGAAATCTCATTCACTTTTTTCCGGATAAATGTTATGCATTCATACATGACAGATAAATGCCATGCATTATTTAAGGAATTGCTATTTGTGCCGCATTATTTGTTGCTAATGAATATTGTTTGATTAGTTGTGGCATGCTTTATGTATGCTTTGTTTGTGTGGAATGGGAATGAAGTGGGTCACCGTTGGATGTGAGGGTAATCTTCGATACCGTCAGCCATGTATGGGGAGATCGGCACCCCTGCGTGCATATGATGATATAAGATATGGATGATATGGAAAACCACAGGATGACCTCCTGTTGGTATGGAAAAGAAAAGAGAGTATAAAAAAAATGAGAGGGCTGGTCAAGTAAGGTTAAAATTGGTCAGCTATGTATGGGGGATTGGTTCCTTAGTACACACATGATGAGAGGGCGGAACATATATGAGGACGGCTCGTCGAGGGTTTTGGTAACACCACTGACCAATCTCCACTTGATGTGATTATATGAAGGTGTTAGTAATTGTCATTGTTGTTGCTATATCATTTGCATGATTGACTGTATGATTAAATAACTAGTCGGATGACTAGATTGAATTAGATACGCATTTATGTGATTGTGTGGGGTGAGAAGGTTATCTAATCCTACTCACTGAGTTTAGGCACTCACCCTTGTCTTAATATTTCTCGAGGTTATAGGTCTTCCAATATCTCATTTTCCTCTGTCAACTGATGACAGAAGATACCTCGATCAATATTTTGAAATTTTCAGTTCTTAGATTATTCTGTAATTACGATAGTCATGTATATTGAATTTAGAAAATTATTGATGTATTACTTATTGAAGTTTCTATTATGAAGATATTAATATGGGCCTAGAGAACTTTTAAAATTGATGTATTATTGAATATAAATGTAATGGCCAAGCGAGCCCAAGACTTATGATATTTGACTGATGATAATATTGGCCTGAGGCCATTTCTACTGAACAGTAAATTTATTACTATGGGCTTTCTGGCTTTAAGCCTATGAGGTCTTAGTGCCGGTCCGGCCCAAGGTAACGGGTCATGACAGCATGTATCAAAGGTTAGTTAGGAGATTAATTTATCTTGCTCATACTAGACCAGATAGCCTATGTTGTTAGCTTAGTGAGCCAGTACATGCATAATCCTTGAGAATCCCATTTAGAAGTTGGGTATCAAATTTTGCGATATTTAAATCAGCTCTAAGAAGAGGACTTCTATTTTCTAAACACAATCATTTGCAAATAAAATACTATACAACTGCAGATTGAGCTGGTTCTCTTGATGATAGAAGATCAACTATAGGGTGTTGTGCTTTTGTTGCTGGAAACTTTGCCATATGGAGAGCAAGAAGTAGACTATTGTTGCAAGGCTCACTAAAAAAGTAAAACATAGAGTTATGGCACAAGGGATATGTGAACTCTTATGGTTATGTAAATTAATGACTTAAAATAATAAATGTATCCTTATTTTGTGACAGTAAAGCAGCTATTAGTATAATGAATAATCTAGTACAACATCGAACCAAACATACAGAAACTGATCATCACTTTATAAAGGAGAAGATAGTTAAAGGTTCTCTTGTTTCTTATGTGACTTCAAAAGAACACCTAGCTGATCTGTTTATAAAGGCTCGAGTAGCAAATTATTTCATCCTTTAATTCACAAGTTGGGTAAATGTAATATCTATAAATCCACTTGATGGAGAGTGCTGAAATCTTTGTAATTATGAAGAATATTTCCTTTCCTATTTTAGGTTGATTTCCTATTTATATTATTTCCTATATAGGTACCATCTTTGTATATATAAGGAGGTAGTATAGAGGCTGTAAGTACATTTGAATTAGAAAAATAAAATGTTTTCTTCACTCAAGTCTATTTCTACAAAAATTTTCTATTTTTCTTTGAGTTATCCGGTTTGTTTTGCAAAATAACAAAACAATTGGAAACAAAAAATATATATTAGAAAATTGTGCCTTTGTACATATGCGGTATTAAATAATAATATTATAATAAAAATTATAATGATAATCAAATTATATTTTTTTTAATATTACTATTTGTTAATATCTTAATGGATTAATAATCAGTTATAACTTTTCTTTATTTTTTAATATATTTTTATGATCATGAGTTTTATATTTGCATTAAAGCAATGTCTCTAAATATTTCTGGTCAATGTTCTCCTCATTATTGAACAATGATTAGAGCTATTGAGACTGGTATATATTATTGAACAATGATTAGAGCTATTGAGACTGGTATACATTATGTTCTTTCCATAGGGAAGTAGCTATTTTTATAAGCTGAGATATATATGATATCTAGAACTAATATGCAGGTGCTTGTTATTTAAACAAGTCCAATGAATTGACTTGCATGAGAATTCCATATGGAGAGTTACCTGTGTGTTTATGGAATATTCAAGTGATGGTTGTGTAAGTGATCCTTTGACTTGAAATTACTAAGCTATCTTGTGTAATATAAAGTGAAGCAAATTATTTCATTCCCATTATTATAATATTCTACCCAAAGTTTACATTGTAAGCAATTGATGGCACAGTGAGGAACACTGTTTAAATTAATCTATTTATAGTATATCCATCCAGTTTGATGAGAGGAAGTTTGTCACGAAAATCCTTTTATATGTTCCATGCTTGTCACATTATATGTGACATGCTCACTATTTTTTTCTAGCGTTTTAACCTTAAATACTTATTTAGCAAAGGTGTGATTGTGGTAGCCAATACTCCTAGTTCCTATTGTAGAGTGAAAAAAGATAGTTCACATATAATAAGTAGAAACTCATTACATATTTGAATTAGCTTATAATAAAAGATTTATATCATTGCCTGAAAATTGATTGAAGTTAGCATTGAGTATTTAGATATATCAAACAAACAGAAACTATTGTGTCCAATATAGGTACATGTTGAATTTAAAAAAATTAATTTCAAGACTTATAATTTTGTTTTTTTTTTTTCTACTTATTTTTTGTTTATGTTTTTATTTTCTTAGCAAACCAAAAAAAATAATATATTTCATTCACATATCTATGAATTCAACTAGTGGATAATTTTCTATCTTCTTACCTCAAATAAGGTAGGTGTTTCCTTGTCTCGAATACAATAACATAAAACACAATTGAATTATTTATCACGAGAGTTATAAGATTTTTATGATCATTTAAAATATGGTGCCTTTTGACAGATGCTGAATTACAAAAGTAGAATATTTAAAACAATTCTTAATTAATTAGATATTTATATAAATTCACAAAAAATTCGTATATTACTGGAATCATTATTTGAAAACTTATAATTATTTTATTCATTAAATCTACACATTAATGTATTTTGTTAAAGTAATTACTTTATTGAGATGTGGTTCACTAAATTAAATACAGTTATGGTATTATAATATAAAAATTCTCGTGTGATAAATTTTTTAAGTTATTATTTTATTAATTTACTGATCTTACTAATGTATTCTAAATAATATCGGACATTCTAAAGCATAATGTAAATTCATAAAAAATATATACTAGGAATATACAAAATGTTCCTCATACTTATTAAAAATGGCACACGCAAAATGATTAGATAGACTATATTGATGCACTCTAGTGAAATATATTAGAGAGCAACAATATATGATTTTAGTATAAGCTACTTATAAGAGAAATCCATTGGATATAGCAATATTGTGTAGAGCATTACCAAAATAAGTGTGATATTCAAGTAAGTATTTCGATGGAAATATAAAAAACTAGAGTTATGATATATATGATATCTAAAACTAATATGCAGGTGGCTTGTTATTTAAAAACAAGTCCCAATGAATGACTTGCATGGAAGAATTCCATATGGAGATTACCTGTGTGTTTATGGAATATTCAAGTTGAATGGTTGTGTAAAGTGATCCTTTGACTTGAAATTACTAAGCTATCTTGTATGGGGATGACTATGTTTTGATTCTTTTCATTCACATTATTCATTCCTGAATAATAAGCAATGATTTTGTTGCCATAGTAGGAATTGTTTGAAGATATTTGTGTAATTAAAGAGAGGAATTCATCACCCTAGGCAAAATCAGTGGGGAAAATGTTCTAATTGTTCTCTACTAATATTGATGAAAAAATCCTTGCGCAAGGTTAGAATGAAATTGCCAAAATTAGATTTGAAAATTTCATTCAATATATCAATGGCTAAGATTTAAGAGAACTAACATGATTTAGTAAAACACATCACACTCCATGCCTAATTTACTAAATCAAACATTTAATTGATAAAGATATTAATTTACACTTATAATATAAGCACTGAAGGTTATAGCAAACCACTTTTGACTTCCCAAATATTTGGAATAGCCTTGAACATAGTGTTTGGACAATGTACTTTGAACCTTCAAATATTAATTAATTAATTAATTATATATTAGTTGCCAACATATTTGGAGCCTAGAAGGTAACACACATAAGAGAATGATATAAGAAAGTGAAACGAGGAATCCAAATCAAGTTATTGGAACCTTGATATAAATAAGTTTGGACTTAAGGGCAAATTAAATATATTTAATTTATAAATTTATCTAAATTATTTAAATATTGATTTAATTGATTTAGGTCTAAAATTTATTAAAGATAAATTTTTAGATTAAAAAACCTAATATTTTTAATTATGATTTATTTTTAAATAGATTTTAAATAAATAAATATAATTGATTAAATTGAAAAAACTCGTATTACTATTGTATTATGATTATTTAATTTAAATTATTTTAGAATAAATAAATAGCCACACATATATTTAGTATAATTTTTATTTTTTGAAATGTTAAATAAAATAATTATTTAATTTATTATTGATACCTAGGTTATATATAAAGTTTAAATACAGTCTTAAAGATTATGTGTTAGTGGCTCATAGCCACAAAATATAGAGCGTAAGACAGCTAAAACCATCAATACTCTAACAGCCTCTCAACTCTTTAAAATAGTTGAATATTTTCGATTTGTCCCTAGTGTGATACTACTAGAGGCTGGACAATCGGACGGTTTTTGTGGTTTTGCGACAACTAGTGCCGTAAATTTGAAGTTTAGAAGAATCTGTAAAAGGTATTCTTCTAAACAATTTATTATGCGTGTTAAATCGTTAAAAAATCCATAGTGGTTTATAATTATTTTTATTGACAAATTATTATTATTTCGTTGCGTATTTATTGATATTGAACCCAACACATACCACAATAGTGTGTTGTGAATTTTTTAATGTAGTCTTACCATGTGTAGACGTTTAAAATTTTTGCCCCTAAAAAGTTTAGTGGCGAGTACACTATTGTTTTTACATAAAACTGGATCGGGATTCCCCGACCGCCTGGTTTTTGGACATCGATTGGTTCGCCGGCTAATATTACGGGGATGTGTTTAACCGACTTTTTATCTTTTTGGGTTACGGGGGCATTTTGCGACGAAACCGAGCCCGGGAAAAGCATGTCGAGTTCGCCCAGCATACTTTATTGGCTGCACCGACTCGTTTTGCGTTGCCTACCGCAGTCCAATTTTGTCAAAGCAGACCCGGTCCTGTTGCGGGACCCAACAGTGGCATTTTTGCCACGTCAAGCTAAAATGGGGCCCCACCCTCATTTGCCTATAAATAGGCATTAAGAGGTGGTGAAAAGGAGGACTCTTTTTGGAAAACAAGATAAGTCTCTTGCCATTTTTAAAAACTGAAAGCCAAAAAAATCTAAAGCAAATTGTGTTAACCTTGGATTTTGTGGTGAGGAATTTATTTGTTTAATTAATCAAAAATCTCTTATAGAGAATATAGAATTTCCTTAAAAACACAAACTGTAATCTTGAATCTCAGATTTTTGGATCAAAGACCAAAGTGTTGGATTCTTTCTTCATCCATTTTTGAGCAGAAATCATCAAAGAAATCACAAAGGGTAATTCTGAACACCTTTGAACCCTTTTTTCTCCATCTTTTTTCTTTGCTTTTTCGAGTTTTAAAACACCATTTCTGGGTCTGGTTATGAGGAAAACCTAGATCAAGCCAAAACAGAGATTTCTGCATTTCATTATGGTGCGAGGCCAAACGTAGTGGCATGCCACTACGTGTGGCGTGCACCACCTTCCGTGGCTCAATTGCCCAAACAATGGCCCAGAAAACTCCATGTTCTTATTCATATAAACATCCTGGTTCGATTGATCGATGGCCAAAGCTCGCACCTTAAAAGGGTTTGTTGATGCGTATTAGGTCATATAAGATCAAATAAAACATTAAAATATGATGAGGGCAGTGATTGATGGACTTGTGTCAGTCCTTCCAGGATTAACACCAAGATTCATGAGCTTAAATCAGTGTAAAACCTTTAAAATTTATGTCATTTAAATTATTGTCCTTTTTACTTTACTAGCACTTATCATTTCTGTTCTTTATTATTTCTCGTCCTTTAAAATTCTTGTCATTTAGTTTAATATTCAATTGTTATTGCGCTAACCCTTTTATTTGTTTAATCTTGTATCATTTGAACATTTCATCACACTCATGATGGTTGGATTGCTTAATTGTATTATTGATCTTGTTAATTAATATGTAATTCTTTTATTGTGGTTACTTTGTTATCCATTAGTGATTGCTTGCTTGGTTTGGATTTATTTTATTTAAGCTTTTTATTGCAAAATGAAAAAGGTCCTTAATGGGATTGCTTATTATTGCTTGATGTTAATTATTATTTGGGGGGTTTCGAAATTTTGAAGGGTTTTAAGGTTTAGAATTAATATTAGGTGTTCTGTAACTCTATTTCTTCTCACCTCCGCTTTCTTTGGTTTGATTTATGTTATGTTATATGAATGAGATTGAATGTATGTTGACACATTTTCCCAAAAAATACATAAAAGCGTTTTACATTCAATTGTTTAGTTTAATTGCCATTATTAAAAACTTACTTGAAATTAATGGGACAAGTACGAGACCGACTTAGCGTGGGTGAGATGACAAATCAACAACTGTGCCTAACACCTTCCCATCTCTACCTAACTCCTGTTACCTTACCTCTGGTTTAAAACTGGATTAGTTGATTTCTGAAAAATCGGCTGATTGAGAATCTTTTCTAATAAGGGTGGCGACTCCAAAATAAAAACCCTTACCAAAGTAAGAGGAATTTTTTTTTTCCAAGTTTATTTAAATAGGGGTTTTTTAATAAGCGAGAAAATTAGTTTATTAAATAAAAATAATCAAAGCATGTTCGATTCTACTTCCAAATCTTTTTTGGAAAAAATTCGACATCTTCAGCTTGTGGCAACTTTTTGGGGATCGACCCAAAATCTTCTGGTTTTCGATTTTGGGTTCGAATAAGAGAGTTGACCTTCCGAAAGTTGCCACTTATTCACAATCTTTAATAATATTATTAACTTCAAATTGAGTTTTTGGTTTCGTTACTTATAAATTGTCATTCATGCATTTTATCTCTTCGTGTAGTCTCCTTTCTTACCCTAAAAACCCCTAAGGTGATATTGGGATCGTTGGTCCTCTCATTTCTACTCGGGACGTTTGAGATCCGCCACTATATACACCACCATAAGTCAAGTACCCTTTCGATATATCAAAGAATTGGCACAATTCGTTATCACCCATTACGCTTTACCCAAATTAAATGGAGGGGAAACAATCCAATTCTCGCTTATGAAACCCCAGACTTAATAAGCTCGACCTAAGCCACATTGTAAATGACCTAGTTCCTTCCTCTAGGTACCTTAATAAGATATTGAATTGATTGCATCCATCCAATAAAATACGAGAGGCATCGATCCAAAACCCATGATGGTTTATGGCCTTAACCTATATGGTCCTAGGGTTAGAAAAGGACCTACCTTCGAATCGTGTGGGGGAGTTATAAAGGGCGAAGGTCATGCACTTCCCAATCTCCCTTCTCCTTTGTTGTTAATTGCGCTATGATGGACTTGCTTTTCCAGCATCATTTTTAACTTGTTTATTGTTTATCATTATAGGGTATATGCCATCTGGCTCATCCTTGACTACAAAGCGCTAAAGGGCGAAAGACCTAAGAGAAGTGTTTGGAGGCAAAATGACCTTAAAAGAATTAATCATTGCACAATATCGCCCAATCATGCTCTAGTGCAACTTCGAAGCTATGACTCTTTTCACAGGTGTGGAGGGTTGCGATCACGATCATTGCACAATTATCGCCAAAATCATGCGCTAGTGCAACTCGATGCTATGACTCTTTTTCTTATGGTGTGGAGCGCGATTCACGATCATGCACAATATCACAATCTCCTCTGTGGAAATGGCCACCATACAATCGCCTTTGTGGAAATAGGCCACTTCACTCTAGGGAGGATAATGAAGCCTTTATCAAATCCTTCTTAGCTTGGAGGTCAAAAAAATTGTAAATAATTTAGTTAGGGGCCTCAAAAGAATAATTAAAGTAAATATCACTTTTGGAAAAGTAATGCAAAGGTCTATTTTTTTAGGCCATAATATTAAGTAATGCAAAAGAAAACAAAAAAAAGATGAAAAAAAATTCTCAATTGTACCATAAATATAAGAACCCTGCTTCAAGTATTATAACCACTTGAGGCAAAAAGACAAGGGATACAAAATAGAAGAATTAAAAGGCAATACAGGTCATTATAAGTATTTGGCTATGAAATAGGGCACGTTGTCCTAACAGTTCTGAAGGGCCTTTTCTGCATTTTGGGATTTGCAATAGGTTCGTGATAAAGCCACTATTGAATATTAACATTAGGGGCATTTCAGGATGTGGTGATTGTGATGATTGCATTTCACAATAAATGCCATTTTTCATAAGGCATTACATTCATACATAATGCATCATGTCATGTTTTCTTAAACATTCATTTGTGCCATAGTCAAGATAGCTTCACAAAGAGTGAAAGCACTGGAAAAGCAGTTAGTTGTCAAGACAGAGCAATCGGTTTGATAGTGAGTCGAAGAACCTTTCAACCCCTCTGATTTACCTAGTTCAAGTTTCTTCTAGTTCTGTTTGGGCTCCCGCTTTGAGATTGAAAATTTTCCGGTCGAACAAAGTCGGGATCCAGTGTGACTGGGCGGGGGTGCGCGTAGCGTTCGTGCTGATAAAGGATGGTTTGTAGGGGGCGCCAACATCATGTGGTTGTGGCGTGTGAGAGATGAGAAGATGATTTAAAAGAATAGTGGCGAGGTGCGTGATGCGGATTGAGGATAGCTCAGAGGCCTGGGAGTAAAGAAAGAAAAAGTGTATCGAAGATAATGAAGGAGCTAAAGGAGAGTCTAAGAAAAAGGAGCATGTTTGAAGAAAACGTTTAGCAAGATGATGAATTTTTCAAGAAAATTGTATGCCAGGAAGTTCTGAGTCTGAGCCCATCGTCTCAGAAAAGGTTTTGAGAAGTTAGATAAAAACCCAGAGAAATTGCATTGTGTTTATGAAGTCCAAGGGAATGGACTAGTATGTTGACCTCGATGACGATAAGGATGAGAGCTAGAAGTTGAGGCAAGCTACCCCAATGACCTATAAATGCCAAAAGTGGCAAATATGATGGCAATGGTGACCCAAGTGCACCTCATGTTCGTACAACCTCCTATCATGGAGTTGGCGGGTATCTACCATCAATGGGAAATTTTTAGGATGTTCTCATGTCCTTTAATGCTGTCTATCCAAACTTGGTATTACAATCTTGGAGAAGAGGTACGAAAGAGCTTTGGAGATGAACTAACAACCACTTTTCCTCAAAAGGAAATGATCTTACAATCTCCAAATGAGTGTTTAATTTGAGAGCGATTTAGAAGCAATTGTCCGCAGAAAAAAAATGACGAGACCTTCATTTGATTATATGGTTAGATTGAAGAGCCAAGGTCACGCAAATGAGAAAACCGTCAGATATCAAGAGCAGATCAAGGATATTATCAAGGGGACTCTTGCCATTTGTCCGTGAAAAAGCTTATTAATTAATGCCCGTTTCACTAATTTTCTCAGTTTACGAGTGCGGACTGCATCAAAAAAGAAAAAATAAGAGAAGATAAGAAGTTATTAGGAATCGAGCTAAAAGTTTTAATAAGTCCAGGTTTCTAAGGGTCCAGTCAGGTCAGCTAAGCATTCTGAGCACCACAAGAAACACAACGATAGTTGCTTTGGATTTAAGAGCTACAAATGTGCCACCAATGGAGATTTCTAACTTTGGCACTCCTCTCCTCTGGAGTATTGAGAAAAAGTGGAAAATGGCGGCTGTCTGTTACGACTGCTTACGCCCGAGACCTCCCTCTGGCCATTGTTTGCCCAAAGAAGCTACGATCGGAGTGCTTATTTGCCAATAACCATCAAAAAGGTAAGGGCATACGACTGATAATTGCTTGGCGACTGAGGTTTTATAAGATACAAAGATCTGATTTAACAGTTGCTAGACTGACAGATCCAGAAAAATCAAGGCCGGGTTCATGAGGAATAATCCTGTCTGAATTTTAGGAACGTGCCGCCTCCAAAGAACCTATATAGGTGGTTTGAAATCTGGAAAGACTCCACGAAGGAGGTGCCTGGTTGAGTTTGAAGAGGAGGAGGGAAGAGAGAAGGAGAGCTACTGGAACAAATTTTCTGTGAGTGGTGCTTAAAGTGTGGAGAGAGTGTGTTTGGAACAAAGCGAGCAAGTCTGGGTTGAAACGTGAATTATGAAATAGGAAGTGAATTCATGTTATTATAGATGTATGTAGTAGCGAGGTTGGAGGAAAGAAGCCAAAGATTGTTTAAGCCATATTTGAACCCAAAGTGCTGAGTGTATTAGCCAGAGATATGACCAAGTCGAGGGAAGAAAAAGTAAAAGCGAGCTCAAATCGGATATTGCCAAAGAAGGAAGGTAGGAAGATGATGCCAAAGAAGGAAGTAGAAGACGGATGCCTTTGATGAGGACAATTGAAAAGAACCATGCAAAACATAAGGCATGTGGGATATGTTGGTATCATCAAAAACAACACTGAAGGCTTTGCTGAAAGCCATGGTTGGAGATTTTCGATTTTCATTCATCCATTTTCCTTAGCTGATTTTATGGGAATAGATTTGCAACGTGAGTCCCCTTCACTATTCAGCTTTTTCTGATGATGAACTTTCCTCCTAAAGGAAGGAATCACACCAAAAAGCCATTGTCATTAAGGCTGAGGTTAGACGGAAGAGTGACTTGGAAACGTTAATGATAGATGATGGGTTAGCTCTAAATGTTGGTCCGTTAAAGTTGCTTTCCAAAAAAAACTGTTCAAAGCTAGAATTTGTCTGATTTAGAATCTCTCTGGATGTTATGATTTAGACATAACACGATTCGAAGAGACAGTTTGTAGGGCATTCTCCCAAAATTAAGGTTGGGGGGTTTTTCCCAAAAAATGGTGGGGTCCAATCAAAAAGGAAGACTAGAGTTCATTGTAATTGACATTCCCCAACATTGCCCTACTCTTAAGCAGCGGCTTATGTATCATTCGCTGGAGGAGTACCATCAACGCTACTCTAGGAGAAAATCAAATTTCCTCAATGGTGAAAATCGTCACCAATTGCCTGCTTAGTGAAAGGAGTTGTAGATATGCTAATGTGGACAAAGCAAGAATCTCCATGGATCGGTTTTTCAAGAATTGTTTGCTTCAGCACTTGAACATGGGGCCACTGTCTTCAAGCATCATGAAGGAAAATGAATTTGAAGAAAGGAAAAGGGGCTCGAAAGAATCAAAAAATTGGCATTACAGAGCTACCCTTATGATCCACACTCAAAGGGACCGTCAAGGCTTGTGGCTATATAATTTGGAGACACATCGAAGAAGACGTACGACTGGTTGACATGGATGGACGATTCACGGCGTTTTTGAGTGAGCATTCCTCTCTATGTTTGCCAATAGAAGCTTTTGAGCACAAAGGAAAGCACTACCCGGTCTGAGAAATCTTTGGCTGATGTAATTCGGTATCTGGCAGTTGAGCCTAAGGAAGGAAAGGCTTGAGGAAGGGAAAGAGCAGAAAGAAGAAGAGGAAGTCACCTGAGAAGAAATTAGTGGTTGAGGGGCCACAACGGCCGAAAAAAGAAGAAAAAGAAAGAGGAAACCGGCAAGACGGGGCCAGCTTACCAGGATGATACAAGGAAGAGAGAATAAAAAGGAAGCAAGCGCGAAGAAGAAGAGGACCCGGTTGGATCAAAGCTAAAAACATTCCGAAGCTTCATAGAAAGAGCTTTGAAGAAGCTTAAGACCCCTCGATGTGTGATTCTGTCAAAGGATGATCTGATTGAATTGAAAGCCTTTCCTTTATATTTAATGAAATGGAACTTCAATTTCGCTTACATGTTTGATGTCTTCCTGATGGTCCATTCATCAATAGATAAGCACATGGGCTCATATTTTGGACAATTAACTGTATCATAGCAGGCATTGAATTTAATATTGGAACAAAGATAATCGCACAGATTCGTATTAATTGGCTAAACCAAAATGTCCAGAGTTAAACACAAAATTTCAAAGTCTTTACTCCATCCAGCTTTCTCCTATCTCGACTTTTGAAGATCATGGATAAGAAGGGCACACATATCGCTATCGGGAGAATTATGAGCGAAAGAAGACGATATCCTTTGCCCATAGCGCGCAGTATCAAACTAAGTGTAAGATTATGTCGTATAGATCTGAGTGCACAGCAATATCCTTCGTGTATCCTTGAGCCAATGCCAGTGTGGCCCCGTTGTTAATTTTTGAGAGATTAAGTGCTGAATCCCACCATAAGGTGGCACAAGAAATGGCAGATGCTCAGTAGCCGATTATATACCCTCACGTGAAGTAATCATCTCGAAAATATCTGGATGGACTTTAATTCTGCCTTCAAACTGCTCATTTTTCGTAGGCGCGCCTATATGAGTGAAATCGATGGTCGAATATAGTATAAACTTTTCCATTTAAGTGGAAAGAACCTCGTTTCAGATAAAGAAAAACCCATATTAAATCAAATGAATAAAAATCTCAAAAGAATGGTAAATTCTGCAGGGATAATGTGTTTAGATGGATGAGAAAACGATGAGCTATTTCTTGGAATTTCAGGGACATATCACGAAACAATAATGACAGCAGCTTCTAGCCCATTTTAGTAGGTTTTCTTAAGTAAGTCGAGGGTGTCTACACGCTATGTTTATTTATGTCAGGAATGGAAATTAGACTGTTTTTGAAGGTAAGAGGCACACTCGCCATTAGTGCTACCAACGTGTGATTATAACCACCACAAAGAATACAAATAGTTCGGTATGATTAAGTTATGTGGGTTAGAGGAGATCGCAATAGTAACCATATTAGTTAAAAATAAAAATAAAAAGGTATAATCAATCCCTTTTATGAAAATGAGATGATGAGAACAGGTTAGACTCTTGCTACTTCGATATGTGTGAAATCAAAACAAAATAATGATAAACAATTAATTTTTGGTTCTGGGACACCATAAGATTACTTATAAATCATATGGACCAGCGTGTGTGTTTAAAAAAGAGAATATAATTATATTAAGCTTGGCGTACTAGGGTGAGAAGATTTTCTACCCATCTCTTTTCTGTTCTTATTAGTCATGACTCGCTGTAACCAATATTATTATGTTCTTAATTATAAGTGGCAAACATATAAAAAAATTTAAAATAAAAAACATGAACTACGATATTAAGCCTTGTTGGGCATGAAACAAACGTGGTTTCAATTTGTGTGCCCAACATGATGTCGGATTCACATATCGGACGTTCTCTCTTTTTTTCACGGTGAATTGTCACATCCGGCCGAAGTTAATTGACTACTCACACCAACTAAAATTATGCGAACGTGAATATAAATCTATCTTTAACACATTTTGAATTAGTGTTCCACAAAGGATAATTAGAAAGAATTGGTATCTAAAGGCTGTGTTGATGTTTGTAGCGCCTTTAATATTTTCGAATGTTAATTCACCCATTGATTATGTTGTGGTGAGATACGGCTTTAGTGCTCGATCTGCTTTATGAGTTTTGGGTTCAAGTATTAACAACCGTTCACTAAATCAAGTGAGTGAATATTTATGTTTGGCTTAATCTGCCTTCTTTATCTCTCACAGTACATAGGCTTATGTTTAGGCCCAACTAAATGATTATGTTACATTTCCTATGCCCTTGTTCCCTGGATGTGTATTGTTACTTTTCGGTTCACACCTGATATACTTTGATTTCTTTTGTTTCTCTCACTATAAAATAAGCCAAAAAAAACCCATTACACATAATAACAGGGAAACCTAATATAAACCCTAATAAAGCAAAGAAAGAACGAACGGAATACCTCCAACAAAATATATGATAACAAAAAATAATGCACGAAAACACTCGTCCTTACAGATAAAACAAGCAAAAAAGCAAGAACATCCGAAAAGTTCTTAGGAATAATAGATCTAATTGTTATACAAAAACAGCCTTTGACCTTATGGTCACAATATAAATGGGATCGTTTGTTCAGTCCGTTTGGTTTTCTACTCCTATAATATTATAGGACGCCCGTATGCTTATGTGGAATTCTGTGGTACACTATAAACTGGGTTCTAATTGGTACTTTAATGTTATACATTAAAAAGATTATAGTTCCAAAATTCAACATAGCTTGTTGCTAAAACTATATTACCCGCCCTCCCTGTAATGAAACTACTCTTCTTTTATATCACTATATCACAGCTAATAGTCTTTACGTTGCTTCGCCGATTTTCAAGAGCTTAAACGGTATGTTACTTATCTTCGCTACCTACCCACCGGACCATGGAATGTCAATAAAAATTGCTGCGCAAGAACTTACTCAGAGGCTCTATGGCGATACCCAACAATATTTGACGCGTTCTACTAACTTGCATCTACAATTACGTGATGGTTACTAACAATTTTCTTGTAAGGGCTATATAATAGATTAATTTTTTGTAGTTCTTACGAGTTGCTCGCTAAGGCCTGCAACCCGCAACGAGTCACTCCTGATACTTTTATCCTAAACGTACTCATCTTATGCTGAGGGGGCAAACTGCCCAATAAATTAACAAGTCGATGGCCCACTATAAAAATCACATCGCAAAAGGCTTGACATTTTTGTTTCCTGTTAAGATGTAATATAACCACGACGAGGATAAGAGCTTGTTTGAAGGATATATGGCAAGATTTGCGATAGATGTTAAAACCCCTCTCGCTAGGGATAGAGTCTTCCAACCCTTTCGCGTAGAGGCTTACTCCTGATATATATCCGAGATTGAGCCTAATTCTGACGACTTGGGTAGCTTATTTTATCTATCACGGCCGGTTTAATGACACAGCACTAAAATTAACACACGTGAATGTGATTGGGGATGAACGGTGTCAAGTTAAGATTGAACAGGCTAAAGTAATTTTCTATTGCATTTCTTGTGGGTGATCACATATACTCCTCTTAGCCTCTTTGCACAAAGCTCGTGCAATGTATATGCGCCGCCTGACTCAGTGGCTGAGCATCTCCTAGGACTCTATACCGTTAGCAGAAAACTATGATCATTTGAGCTTGGCGGCGATTTTTCTGTTATTAAAGAATCAAATAGATGGTGCTGGCTAAAGACTCTGTTCTTGCCGTTGGCTTGTAACCAAAGAAGGATTTCGCATATAGCAGCTCAACTAAAAATAGCCATACAACTATCTCTCGCAGAACATTGCCGTCTTTGGGGCCCACTCTCAGCGTTCAACAACCTCTGATGTGTTGTTTTTTATAATTTCATAGTCAAACTTATGATCAGTAATGATTGAGCCTATATAGTGTTAAAACAAGATTATTGACAGCCATGTGAATGTCATTTAGATTATATGTGAAACCTTCAGTTAAAACTAATAAAACAACACAAATTGGTTCAAGAGGAATAATCAGTATAAAGAATTTAATTTATACAACTTGCTCCATGTATGCTAATTCACGCTTGTGAAGATGAATAAGGCCATTATTAAGAAAAGGGTTCCTTAGGTCTTGAGTGTTTGTAAAGAAAGGAACCCCATGGGATCTGGACCAACGACAGGGACCTTCATAAAAACTACCGCACAACAAGAAAAATTAGTCACCGAACAATTAATTTAATAAGTGGCAACCCAAACTTGTGTGGAAGGTATTTCTCGAGAAGAGCGACTAGCTGACGCCCAACCTGTTACTGCCTAGAGAACGGCTTGTTCGCATCTGTGTGTCTGCCGTTGTTATGAGAAAGATGGGGAGCCACTACAAATTAAATAAAGTATCTCAGGAAATAACATTTTCTCATCAAGTTCCTATATTTCTTTATTAATAATTCAAATTTCAAAAAAAAAAAGTGAGGAATACTAACTTTAATTTGGCTATTCAGCATCTGCCAGATAATTTTTTATTCACACTCGTAACTGATGCAACCTCATTTTTAAACTCTATAATTTTAATTAAATAAGGAACAACTCTAGAATTCTAAATATAAATATGCTTAATTATCATAAAGATAAATGGGACAGTCTGGGAGATTTAAATCTAAAATAGGTTAGCGCCACGAATAAAAATAAAATATTTAAAAATTAAAAAATTGTTTAGTCTGCTTTTATAATGAACCCTTTCCTGCCGCAAGGCTCCACTTGTGTTCACAATCTATAAAGCTATTAGAAAGACGAGAGCACGATGAGTAGATAAGAGGGAGAGAGAGAAAGAGAGTTTGCAAAATATGAACGGATTAATAGTAACCCTTACTTGTTGAATGGATCCGGTAATTTGTGCTACTACTTGGACAGGATACAAGGAGGACTATTATCCATAATGGCATCCACTTTGGATCCTGACAACACTAAATTTCTTCTCCAAGCGTGGTTCTTTCTTGGGATCAATAAGCCGTAATGCCTATTGAGAGATTCTCCTTTTTTTTATGCTTAACTGACATGGCTTTTTAATGACTGGAAACCGTCGCACAGCGTTCTTTATCAATGCACCATCTAACAGCACGTAAGTATATATGTCTACACATTCACGGCCGAAAAACTCGCCGGATGAAAAACCAGCAATTGGATTGAAAATATTATGGAGAGAAGATGATGCAAACAGATTGATCAGATCAGGTAAGTGGATATATAGAATGTAGCTTCGTTTTTTTTTTTGTGTATTCTCTCCTTTATTATC
>NW_023590627.1:0-97815 GCF_014843425.1 Jatropha curcas | reverse complement strand
GATAGCCAATTCTTATTATATTATTTAATATTTGTGATATCCGCAATCTTTCCCCATGATTGGGTAGAGCGTTTTTTGTAAAAAGTTAAACCCCATTAAATGTAGCTTTTAGCATTTTTTAAAAAAAATTACTCAAACGCAGCTATGCAGACTATTTAATTTTGTTCGACAAGCTGAGTTTCTCTAACTTTCTCGCACTTCTAGACATTAATTTTCGACTTTTAAAATTTTGTGGTTATTGAAAATAAAATAAATTTTAATAAAAGCATAATCGACAATTTAAGAATTAACTATAATGCAAAAAAGAAAAGTGGACTATATTTTGAGGCAAACAAAAAGAAAAGATAGACTATCTATTTGAAAAGGAGGGAGTATAATTTTTTTTATTATATTTATCTTAAATAACACATGAGCAACTATTATATTGGAATAATAAGTAAGAATTAATGAAAGTTATTGAAAATAAGATATAAAATTTAATAAAGGTATAATAGATAATTTAAGAATTAACTATAATGTAAAAAAAGAAAAGTGGACTATATTTTAAGACAAACCAACAAGAAAAATTGACTGTTTTTTTTAGATGGAGAGAATATATATATATATTTTAACTGCTAATATTAGTATGGGATATTTGATAACAAAATGAAAAGTCAACTTTTATATTTGAACCGCTGGCTTCTTACTATATAACTAATTAAAACTAAGTTTTCGAGGAAAGTTAGGATTTGTAATTTTTGGATCCAAAAGCTAACTTTTGTTCCAAAATGTCATCAAAATTCAATACAAATGATATAAATACTTACTAATTTTACACTCCCTTCCCAAAATTACAGTCTCATTTTTTCTTTTTGGATGTCCTGAAATAATAGTTTCATTTACATTTTAGAAATGAAGTAAATAATTTCTCTAAATTATAATAAAACTAATAATAGTTGCCAATCAAGTGATAGTTTGGTTGGTCTTATCACTTATGTGAAGTGTTTTCACCAATTTGGTGAGTCAAGAGGAAGGCCACCTCTTGTTGTGTAGCTCGTAGTGTTATTTCGGCTCATAAAAGCCTCTAATGAATTAAAGAAAAAAAATAAAACCAATAATAGTTTGAATAAATTAATCTTTATTTCACATCGTTGCTCCTATATCACATCATTTTATTGTACTCCCTTGATCCCATTTCGTTTGCTTGTTATTTCTTTTTTGGATGTCTCAAAATGTTTATAAGGTTTCTAAATTCATATGTATAAATAATTTTTTTTTCATAACAACTTGAAAGGCTTTTGTTAATATCGTAAGGAGGTAAAGATAAAAAGGGTAAAATAAATTTTATCGATTAAATTCTTAATATACGTGTTTTATCAAACCATATAAACAAAATGAAACGGAAGAAGTATTTTATATAAATAAGATAAATTTTGAAAAAAAAAAATCATTTATTACTCTTTGATTACTCAAAACAACTTATATTTTGGTGAAGCGAGTATTAATTATCAGAATTAGCATTTTAGATTTCAATCTACAAAACATTATATCTAATATCATCAAGAAAAAAAAAATGTAATCACGCTAAATTTAACCACCCAAAAATCCTTATAATGATGAATTTTCATGAAGTAATGTATAAAAGGACTACTTGAGGTCGTTTTGGATATGTAATAACAAGATGTTGGCTCCAAAAGAATGAGCTAGCGGTACTACAAGACATTAATTAATGAATAGGTGTGAATAAATTTTGAAAAAAATTGAAAAAATTAAATTAAATTGGATTATTTTCAATTTTTGGTTAATTATTTGATTTTCGGTATTTTTTAATTTCGGTCTTTTGATCGATTATTGAAAAATAATTTTTTTTCAATTGAAATTCAACTATTTGACCGAATTAAGTTGACCAACTTGGTGTGATCTTCAAACTTACATTGACACGGTTCGATTTAAAAAAAAAAGGTAATTTTGATTTTCGGGGTTTTTTTTTTTTTTTTTTTTTCCATTTGCAACCCGATTAATGAAATGTCAAAAAGAGGAAGCTTCTAATTGGATGATCACGAAATCTAGGCAATTGGTTTCTTTTCCAAACATGAGGAGGCTACTTCACCTTGTCGTGTACTTGGGCTCTCATGGCAAAGATCTTTAAAAATATATCTAATCAAATAAAAAAATAAAAAAGAAACTAATGGTAAAATCTAATTATTTCTAATATGATAAAAAATCAATCACCATCTGATAGCAATATTATTATATTATTAATATTGTATTCCGCATCATATAGCGTTTTGTAAAAAGTTAACCCATTAAGATTTAGCTTTTAGCATTTTAAAAAAAAGTTACTCAAACAGCTATGCGATATTAATTTTGTCGAACAAGTCTGATTCTCTAACTTTTCGCACTTTTAGACATAAATTCGACTTTTAAAATTTTGTATAACCACTAATTTATTAGATGTTTAAAAAGATAACTCTTTTTAATTTGGATAGAAAGTCAGACACGCGGAAAGAAAATTGTTAATTATATTGAGAGGTATTTATTTTCTATAAACAATCTTTACTAAATTGGTGATAATTTTAATTTTATAATAAAAATAACTGAAATCGAAAAAATCTGACTCACCACATCAAACATTTTCGAATTTTATGATTCAAATACGTAAAAATTCAAAATTGAAAAGACCTTTACAGCATGCTTGGAGTGGAAGAATTTTATAGGAGGCATGAAAATATGGATGGATATAAAGAGAAAGTCATTTTACCTTGCTTGTGAAGAGAGGGTAAAATAGGAGAGGAAGTAAAATATCCTATAAAATCTACCCCGGCCCAGACATGTTCAATCTGTCCAAATTGGAGAAAAAGTGAGACATTTGCGGTGGAAAATGCTACTTTTTTTTAAATGACTGAAATACCCTTCTTTCCTTTGCTTTCATATTGCCGCCACATTCTTGAATGTGATGTACCCCTATTCCCCAGGCACAAAACTATTTCAACATGCAAATGATTGTTGAAAATTATATTTTATTCAATTAAAAATTAATTTTTATTTTTAGAACAAACCACTTTTAAAAGTAAACTAAGTATTGTTAACAAATATTAAACTCTTATTTTCTATTTTTTTATTTACATACTGAAAAATTATTAATTCATTATAATTAACCACGTAATTAATAAATTATAACTTAATTCAAGATGCCCAATAATGTTTATGAAGGGTAAAAATGAAAATTCATAATAATACCCTTTTCTTTCCTTTCATTATTTGAGACTTCCCAAACAAAGAAAAATAAAATTATTTTCTTTTTTCCCTTAGATTTTCCTTCCAATCCAAACATAGGATGAAAAATAGAAGGAAAATAAATAGTAAAATCCTTTCATATTTTCCTCCCCTATTTTTCTTCCTTTTTATTTTCTTTCCTCTCTTTCCCAAACATATTAGTCACCTAATCAACATTTTCAGCATAGTATATTTTTGGAAAAATAAAAAAAATTTGAATTTTATATTTTTAAATTATTATTAAAAAATAAAAAGTAGGAGCTAAATTAAAATTATTAAAGTTTTATATTTTTAAATTTAAAATAAAAAAATTTCATATTTTAAGTAAACTATTATAATTTGAAAGAGTCTGAAGAACTTGGCTGTTGAAAACTACAGCATTTGATGGCATAATTATATGAATGAACGCAGAGCAGCTAGCTTGTGTAATGTGTAATCACGTGGCTCTGAATCTCACTGTACGGCAAGTGTTTTTTAGGGGTAAAACATAGCAATCTGCTGTCTTTCCCAGTTTTCCGGTTTAAGCTATCGCAGAAAACTATGAGTTGCACTTTTAATCTCTGCGCACAGACAAAAAGAGAGAACGATGACTCGGTACTTAAATATTTATAAAATAATAGTTTTTTTATTATAAATTATTATTATTATTCTAGACTGATTTTTTTAAAATAGCTCAATTTCTAATTTATCCAAATAAAATTATATTTATATAATGTAATATAATTTTAAGTGAATATAATGTAATATAATTTTTGATAAAATAAATGTATAATGACATAGAGATAATTGATATTAACAATAATTTATTTAAATATCTACATTTATATAAATAGTAATTTGTTAGACTATCCACTGTACATTAATTAATGGCATGTATATATAATTTCATATCAATAATATAGTAATTTGTTAGACTCGCTCATTCCACCTGTACAATTAATTAATGCACTGTTATATAGTTTATAATATATTCTCATATATATAGTATAATTATTTAAAATTTAAATATATTATACTATATATTCATTTTAGATTGAAAAATCATACGGTTTGAATATATATATATTCAATTTTATGAAAAATCATACGTTTGAAATTCTAACAATTATATACTATTTGCCTAGAAATTTTTAGACTACCAATAATAAACAATTAAAAAAATATTAATTGAACAAAAAATAATTCAAATTGTATATATATTCTTTGTTATATCAGAATAAGTTTAATAAATTTAAAAACTTTTTCCATTTAATATATTTATATAAAACAATAAATATTGCAAAATTTAAAAAATAAAAAATAAATAAAAAGATTAGCAGCAGTTGGGTAGATGTTGACTGGGGGTCAGATTAATGGTGGAATTGAATGAAGTTTCTAAAAGAGGGAGTAGGTGACTGTAACTGTAAGACTCTGTCTAGCTCTGCACCTCTTTGACAGTGTTTTTGATGGACATCCCTTTTCTTTTTTAATGTCTCTTTTTCTCTTTTCCCCAAATACCCTTCAACTGTTTTTCTCTCTATCTATTCCCTAATACTTACACGTGTCACTCCTTTTTCTGCCACGTATGGACCCTGGCCATTACCACCCCTGTCATCTTTATTTTATTTTATTTTATTTTATTTTATTTATTTTATTTTTTTTATTTAGCTTTTTTATTTTAGTTAACTTACCAGTAGTAAAAATAGGAGGTATTGGAAATTTCAAGAAATAAAGGTAAATTTGGTCTTTGAATTTGTTTAACAGTTTTTGAGTTAATTTAGCTCTTAAATTTATATAAAATAATTAAAAAGATTCGATTTCACTTTTTAGTTTAATTTAATCCTTGAATTTATTTTATTTTTATAATTAATAATTGATTTAATTTAACATAATTGACTTTTATTCTTTTTACCCTACATTAAGAACATTCATATCAAACTTTTTCAACACTTATAAATATAAATTTAAAATTTATAGAAACATCATTTCTTGTAATATAATAAATTTATAAACATGAATTATAACTTTAATTTATTCAACATGAAAAATACATAGATTTCATAGCGGTAAAACCGAATAATAGAGGTTAATTTTAAAATATTCAAATTAATACATATTTATAAGCTCAAAACTATTAATCAAAGTAAAGAGAGATACAATATACTCCATACATTAATTTTCTATATTTTATAATTAATTAATTTTTTAATAAATGAGTTAACTCGATCCCAACTATAGTTTTAATAAATGTCTATATAATGAGTTTTTTATACTGTAAGTACTATGAAGAATTAAAGGTTAATTTAACTCAAAATATCAAATATGATTTTTTTAATCATAATGATTTTTCGCATTATAAATATAATAAAGAATTATATGTTAAATTGACTCAAATTCAAATATGATTTTTTAATTATTTTAAATAAGTTAAGAGGTTAAATTGGTCTAAAAAGTGAAATCATATATTTTTAATCATTTTATATGAGTTCAAGGCTAAATTAGCCCAAAATGTCAAATCTTACCTTTTTATCCTACTAAACAAGTTCAAGGACCAGATTAGCCTTTATTCCAAATTTCAAACCTCTTATTTTCACATTTTTTTGACAAATTATGATTTTATCGTTGAGATTTGTCGATATTAACCAGTGTATCCTCGTATTTCCAGAAATACACTAAATGTTCCCTGTATTTCAAATCCATTAAACCAAGTTGTCCTTCTGTCTAGAAAGACCCATTTTTTCCATTAATTGAACCTAAAATGACCTAAATAATCTTTGTATAGTTGAAAAAACACAAAACGAGAGAGGGGAGGAAAAGATAGTGGTAGTTAGTGTCTTTACAGTTTCCCACTCGAAGAACCCATCTTGACATTGAGAAGAATTGATTTGAAGTTGCTTATCTATCCTTGATAATGTCTTTGAAGTGATTTTGGAATCATAATGTCATTTTAGAGTGAAGGAGGCTTTGGAACTCTGGGTTCGTACTCGATTTGCATCTGAAGAACCCATACAAGTTTATTTTCTATCACAATGTGTACCTGTGACAATTTTAATTTTTATTTTGGATGAAGATATGATTTTCATCTTTGTAAACTCCTTTTGTGTCACTTTTAATCACTATTGAAGTTTGCGATTCTAGGGTTTCGTATTTAAAGTGTTTAGTGTGAATTGTTTTTAGCATGTGGATTAATTAGTTTCTAAAATGCATTTCAGATTGAATCTATCTAACTATTATTGTTTCTTCATGACTTATGAAAGGAGAGGAGCTGCTACTTTCGTATACATTGAGATTGACAAGTACTCTTATTTGGACTTAGTGAAAGATGTTTAAACATTTTTAAATTGAAGCTAATTTTATAAAGATACTTTATGGAGAAAATTTAAAGATTACTTGTGATTATGATATGATGAGTATGTTTGAGAGATACAAAGACTGTTGAGATTGAAGTGTTGGTGGTACCTATAGATGTTGTTCCTTTGGCTATCCATAACCCATATGCAGGTAGAAGTCATTTGGACGAGGTTGAGATTTTCTGAGTGAAGTTCAGAGGATGAATGTAAGGCATGATGTGGGGTTTAATGATAATGTAGGCCATAAGAATAAAACTGTTAATACAAATATTAATAGAGATGCTAGGATTAAACTATGAATGATAATGCTACTTTCAATGAGGGTAATTTGAATGATGCTAATTTGGGTGATGATAATTTGGATAAAGATAATTTGAATGATGCTAATTTGAATGAAGGTAATGTGAATGATGCTTAATAGATGTTGTTAGAACTTATTTTCCACTTGCATCACATAGGTATTGTTGTAGGCATATAGAGGCAAACTTTAGGAAAGAATAACAAGGATTGATATTGAGGAAGGAGTTTTGGTATGCTGCAAAGTCCACTTATAATGAATAATTCAAAATTCATATGAAAAATATACAAAATTTATTGGATTGGAAATCATATGAATGGTTGCAAAAAATATCTGTCAATCAATGGGCTAGACATGCCTTTAACCCTGACTGTAAGATGATGTGTCAAATAATATGACGGAGTTATTAATAGTTGGGTTGGAGCTTAAGGCAATCCTAGTTGTCACTCTATTAGACACTTTGAGGAAAAAAAAGATACATGGTTAGGCTACATAAAAGATATGCAAGGGCAAGCTCAATGGAAGGGAAAATTACACCTACCTATAAAAAACAACTGAAAAAACTGATGAGTGATAGCAGGCAGTATAGGATCCTGCCAAGTATTACTGATGAGGTTTAAAGTCAAAGAAGGTCCATTTTCATTTGTGGTTGATTTAGGTAAAAAAATGGTAGTTGTAAATGGTGGGAGATTTTTTGTCTTTCATAGAAGCATGTAATGCTAGCAATTGGATATCAAAGGGCAAATGTGGAAGGCTTTTGCCATGAATATTTTACTTGCAAAAGTGTCTTGAAGTATATTCAGGGTAATCCATCCTATACTTAAAACATCATTTGAACCTAGAGATGAAAATAACAAGATACTACCACTTGAAGTAAAGAGGAAACTGGTGAGACCTAAGAATTGAAGGATTAGACAAGATGACATAGGTCCACCTAGTACAAAAAGCACAAGAAGTGGGACAATGAGATGTAAACAATGCAACAAATTGGGTCACAATAAGAGATCATGCCAGTCACAGCCTCCCCCATTATAGGTATTGTCTCTCTCAATAATTTTACTTTTCCCTTGCAAATGTGAATTTTTTAAGTATTTCATTTTTTTGCAGAGAAAGAAAAGAAGGACAAAGGTTGCATAAAACTCAAACCAAGGTCAGGGATCTAGCCAACCTACTAGAAACAATCAAGATCAAGGGACTTAGAGGGAACAGATAAGAGCTTTTTTTGTGATTGCACTATTTTTGTGATAAACAACCATTTTGGACAATATATTGGTTGTTAGCGTAACGAGATTTTTGTTCTTTTTTTTTTATATAATTTTCACATATGTAATATCCAGATATGCTTGTGTGGTCATTTTTGTGAATGACTTTTGTAAATGATAATGAAATATCTTAATGTATTGATATTTTTTGTGAATGAATAGACATGAAATGAGATTCTGTCATCTTTATGTACTGTGAATTATGAATTTTTAAACAGAAAATGGATATGCTATTTCTATTCTCCAAATGAGCTTTGGATATGTCATTTTTTTATGTTAACAACGCATTATTATTCCTTTTCTTTAAGCTAAAAAAAAAAAAAAACAGAATATTTTTTCCTTTTTTTGTCCAAGTACCATTAGCTATATGTCCACCTTTTCCTCTGTTCTCATTCATGTGCAACAGATGCATATTTATTGCATCCTAAATGCATTTCATATATAATTGATTTTAGGTACAAACCCAAACATCACAAATATAGGTGAGCTAAAATTCCCAAAAGGATTACCCCAATCACCTAAGATCACCAAAAATCTAAATAAACTACTACAAAAATGAACCAATATGCACTAAAACAACTACACCATCTTCCCATGCACAAACATCACCATAATGAAATTAATCACTACAGACATCAAACATACAATAATTAAAATCTTCTGCTGCCAACAACAAAATTGATTCCATTCAGCTTCTCCAAGATTCTTCTATTTTCCTCCTTCAAATGAATAGGGACATCGATCAGATCGCGCACATCCCTCACATGACCTATGCATTGGCTAACTTCACCATCGTTGAAGTCCTTCAATTCCTCTGCGTACTCTCTTGAATAGTTTGTACATTCGCTTCTTTCTACAGGCTTGTACCATCCAAGAAAGGATCCACATTAGTTGTTTTGACATTAATAATGTAGTCGGTTCTTGTTCTTCAAGGTCTCAAAAATACATATTCTAGCTCGTTTTCCGCACTTGCACATCGTATTTGCAACTCTAGCTTTCATGCTTAAGCTCTCGTTTGCGCGGGATGAAACCATTCCCTCTCTATGGGCATGCAATGCCAAAAACTCTAGCTTTTTCTCTATTTCTTTCAAGGCAAATCAAAGTCCTTTGCATTTTGCCTTCTCATTTTAATATAGACAATGCTTTAAGGTTATTTTATGTACAAAAATTTATTCTCTATCATTTTAACTACTAGGTCATTTTAGGTTCAATTAACGGGAAAAATGAGTCTTTTTGGGCAGAAGGGCAACTTGGTTTAACGAATTTAAAATATAGAAAATATTCAGTATATTTCTAGAAATACAAGGGTACGCTGGTTAATATTGGCAAAACTCGAGGTAAAATTGTTATTTTTCCTTTTTTTTAGTCAATCATTAACTTTTGTTTTCATGGTATTAAAATCGTTTGATTGATAAATGTTTATTATCATTTAAAAATTTATTGGAAGAATTTTGTTTTTTGAAAAAGCAAAATGTTGCTATATGTTATTAGCATCAAAAGCCAAAACATCATGAATAATGCTTGGAGGGATAGGATCCCACTCCAAGGAATCAGACATAGAAGCAGCTACCGTTGCTAAGTAATGATCACTGATTCGTTGATTTTCTAATAAAACTAATAGAAATGGATCTGAGCTCATCAAGTAAGGCTTTACAATCCTTAGGTAAAACATCAAAATAAGAGTTGTCCTTAGAAGGTTGCTGTAATGCTTGTATTGCTAATAAGCAGTCACTTTCAACGTCAACACTTAAAGTACTATCAACTTGCTGTATCCAGCTTAGTGCTTCCCTCATCCTAATAACCTCTAACATATGAGCACTTATCGAACTATTCACCAGCAGACACCTCCCCCCTAAATACCTAGCCTAACTATCCCTAAGAATGAAACCAACCCTTATTGTCTTATTGTGCATATCTCAAGATGCATCAAAATTAAGTTTTACCCTACCTAGTACTGAAGGGATCTTATTCACAACCCCTATAACAATATACTTTCTAAATGTCCTCCTTGTAGTATTCGTCGTCCTTCATTCATGTGCAACATTGTTTGCTCGATGTTGGATAGTTATAGCTGGTACCACTCCATTATTCCACGCATGCTTATTTTTGTTAAACCAAATCTCCCATGTAATGAGGAAGATTTTGTTTAACTGGTCCTTAGAGCATCTATTGCAAATCGATGCCATCCAATCTTGCACCATGAAAGTTCCACTCCACCAACCAGTATCTGTTAAGCTCCAATCCTGACAGGCTATAGGACAGTTCCAGACTGTATGCATCTCAATCTCCTCGTCAACTCCATAGAGCGGGCAATCCATAGAAACCTCCACCCTCCTTCACTTCAAGTTTGATAGAACCAGAAAGCACCCCAATAGTAGACGCCAAATAAAATTTTTAATCTTTTCTGGAATATAAGATCGCCATATAGCTCATCATGTATCTACTCTAGCTAATGATTAAACATTATCTCCATCCTATAGCCTTATATACCCACTTTTAACAGTGTAGATTCCAAAAGATTTCCACCACTTATTCCACACATCCTCTGACTCGATATTGCTAAGGGTATCTACTTTATCGAACTCACCTCTTTAGGGAAAATAGCATCGTTAAGCACTCCTCATCCCATGCACATTGGTTTACCATCATTAAATCGCTTACCACCATATCCTCCATCCTTGTATTGTTCACATATTGAATATAAGGAGAGTTTACGTTCGGCAACCATGACATATTATAAACCGGTGCTGATCTTCCATTTTCGATTCGTTGGACACATCCTTGATGAAGAGAAAAAAAATGCTTGCATGTATGCTCTACCAAATATAGCTTGGGTTTTGACCAAGCTCAACACCTAAAACAGAGGAATCATGATAGTATCTTGTCTTAAATAATTAAGAGACTATGGAATCTTGGTACGTCAATAAGCGCACAGCCTGCTTAGCTAATTAAAGCGATATTGAAGTCTCTTAAAACTTTGAATCAAATACCCCCTACATCCTTTTGTTGGCATAATTTCTTCCAGGAAAACCAATGAAGTCCTTGCCTAGTTCCTCCATCATTTCGCCACCAAAAGCAGTTCATGGCTTTTTTTTAATAGAAGCACAAATATTTAAAGGCAGTAAGAACACATTCATAAGGTAATTAGGGACTGCCTGCATAATTGACTTCAACAAAATTTCTTTCCCCGCTCGAGAGAACATCTTGCTCTTCCATCCTCCTAATCTCTTTAACATTTTCTCGATCACACATGAGAAAACTTCACTTTTATTTGAACGTTACTCTTGGTTCATATATAAAAATACGTAGAATAAAAATATGTATATATGTAGAAAAAAAAATATTAACTGAGCAGTCTTGAGTAAAATAATCTAGTCAAAATGAATTTTAAAAAAAAAAAATCAAAACTTACAAAGTTTACATCACATCACTTAATTGTCTCCACTATAGTAATTAGTGCCATAATTTCAAACATAAAAAATATATGGGCTCCGTGTTATTCCACATTTTTTTTTCTATCAGCTGTAGTTGAAAGTCATCAAGGGCGGTAAAATTCATTATAGAGTCCATTAAAGATGATACAACTTGCAAGAGGTAGAATATAAATTAGGGATAATTATATTATTAGTGTTTGAACTTTCACATTTTTTCTATTTTGGTGTTTCAACTGAAAACGGCAATGATTAAGTGTCTAAACTTATAAAATGTAGCAATTGGGTGTCTCCGATTGACTGACGTGGATAACCGTAAAACTGATTATTTATGAATGGGCCCAATTTTAATTGCATGGCAGCTTAGTTGGCGTTAAATAGCCGAAATATCTGCCAAATAAGCCATTGCTTAGCTGGACAGGACTGAAAATTTCCATTTTAACCTCAATTTATTATTTGCCCATCGACCTCCTCTTCTTCTCTTCTAACGCTAGGGTAAAACCAAAAGAGAAAAACTGGTTTTTAACTTTCTGAAACATCAATATTAAAATAAAATAAAGGAAAGGGAAAGTAAAGCCAAAAAATTACAAGTTTTCTAATACAGAGAAAGATAACGCGAATAAATTAGGATAGTAGCTGTCGGTTCTTTTCCATTTCTTGCTGCATCTGATCTCAACCGTCTGTCTCCTCTACGGCAGTGGCTCACCTCGCTTCTCCTTCGTTCAATTCCCCGATCTCTGATGATGTTCTTCTTGTATTGAGATTCTACTTCAGTCGTTTCTCTATGTGTTTTCCAAGAAAAAAAATGGTAGGAAAATAATTGACAACTAATTATTATCATTTTCCTTGTCGACCAAACTGTGAAGTGATCCTCTTGCACTTCTGCGAAAGCAGTTAACCATTTTTTTTTTTTTTTTTAATTTTTTTGAGGAATTTATCCTTTTTGCAAAGCAATAATTTTTTTTTCCTCGAGAAAGATAGTATTTTTCAATAGAATTCCATCAAAAGCAAATTGAAAATAATTCTGGATTATTATGGATGTGATTATATTATGTTAGTGTATTTTTACTCTAATTTTTGAAATTCATTTGCACCATTGATGAGATGATATTTCTTAATTGTTAAAGCTAAAATTATTTGTTCGGAATGAGTGAAGGGATTCTATTTGGCAATATTAAGTTACTCATTGTCGATTAATTTGTTTAAGGACTTTATATTTCTTTTATTATTTTTTTATAGTAAGGGATACGATATGATATGATGATTTAGATAGTTTACTAGTAATTTTGCACCTACATTCTTGATGTATATTTGTTATTTTCCCTACACTTTTGCTTCCTATACTTTTCATGTCCCATTACTCACCTAGGCTTGGCTTGGCTTTGCTTTCCCTTTTCAAAAAGTTAAAAGGACACTTTCTCTCCTGGTTTAACACTGGCGTTGGAAGGAAAGAGAAGGAGCTAGCTGGGGAAGCAATAAATTGAGGTTAAAATAGAAATTTTCAGTCTTTTCCAGCTAAGCAATGATTTTTTTAGCAGATATTTCAGAACACTAATTAAACTGCCACGTAACTAAAATTGACGCCACTCGTTATCATTTTCGTTGAGACATTAAAATAAAAAAAACATGTGAATATTCAGACACTAATGGTATAATTTTTCCAATAAATTACAATTAAATGTTTTATATATATAGAAATTGAATCTCGAACTTTTAAATCTCAAAGTTACCACTAGGCCAGGATATCATTTGCATATTATTCCACATATTCTACCCTTATTTGGCATCATATTATAATATTTTATTATCAAAGGTATTTGGCTATATAATAATCTATATGATTGAAAGATTTAAAATAATTAAATATTTAATAGTGGTAGAAAATTGCTTCAATCGGAATCTGCAGTCAATTAAAGTTTCTTTGTTGACGTGTTAATACAACCTTATAACTGAAATTCCACATCCTAACATTAATTTATCTAAAATAACAGGTATTTGAGATAAAATAGGTTATCTTCAACAGTTGTAATTCTCTAAAAGGGTTTGGATTTTTTTTTTTTTTTGGCTGTTAGAGTTAAAAAATAATAGAGTTTTGTAACTAAATAAATCAACAAAATTATCATAAGTTAATGGTTGTGTCTGAATGAATTTTTTTTAAGCTGCAAAATTGTCATGTACAATAATAAAATAACACTGTACACCACTTCTTCGTTATTTAAAAATTAACGTTTTTAATTTTTAATCATTCAATTCAATAGGCCGTTAGTTCTGGACTCAGTCAAGACAAATAATCTGTAAATCCCTTTTGCGATTTTAAGGGTATAATCTTTCATAATGCCTTATTTTCATAGTAATTTTTAACATTATTAAATCGTTATTAATAATAAATAATTAACAAGAAAGAAAGTTGTTAATTCTATTAGGTATATGGTGATCAACTTTAATTAAAGATATTCAGTTATTTACGAGATGCCATGAAGCATGAATTATGATTCTGAAAGTGATTTTTGGATTCAAAGCAGATAATTTTGAACATGAGGGACTTTTTTGCCTGTAAAGGCAATAAAGAGTATGTGTAAAGGTTGTGAAGAGATATAGTTCAACTTAGGATCTTGTGTTATAGGGACATATTATAAAAGATGAGATTGACCCCTTACTGTGTTTGCCATTGAAGAGGATGGTCCTTTTCCCTCTTTTTCTTTTCAAGTCGTGCTATGAGTTTATGGCATATTCGAGCTATATATATAGGGATGGCCAATAATTGGTAAACAATATAAATCAAACCGAATCGAAAATTTTCAATTGGAATTGTTTTAGATTATGTTCAAATTTTTAAAAATTATAAGAATCAAACTGATTTAATTCAAAAAAATAAATTGAAATTAAAAATAAAATCAAATTAAACCGGTTTAATTTCAGAGCATCTCTCTTTCAAAGAGGCAGCGAGAATTCGACTTTCTTTGGAAGTAAGGTACAACGAAAGAAAGTTGATAATAGATTATTAATAAGTCTGGAATTGATTCTTCTTGGGTTGATACTCGAATGGTTAATGAGATTTTAATTTGATTTAATCAATATTTTAGTTTGACGTTATCTAATCTTTCTTTAAAAAAAATCGATTTTTGGTTTGGACGGATTTGATTCCCTCGTATCACTTCAAAAATCTTGTTTCTCCATAATTTGAGACAATGGCAAATATTCCTCTCGGTTGTGTCCACGGCTTTCACGCGGCAGATAAATTCGTTTTATTATCATAATATCGGTTTCTAATTGTTCCCTTTCCTAAGAGAATAAAATCATCAAAATCATGTTACTTTTTTTTTTTTTTTGAATTATTAAGAAAAAAAAGATAAATATTTCAAGTATGGGCAAAAAGAATATCCCTTATTGAAAATATAATAATTGAGAAGTATAATCCTTTATTTAAAGAATTAAGTATGTAGTATTTTTCCTACGATATTATAGATTTATCTTTGAAAAATAAACAATTACAACTTGTATTCTGATTTTTCTTTCAATTCATTTTAACTAAAAATATTTTTAAGCTAAATTATACGTTAAATTAAATCCATCTCCAACCCACTCGGCTAGAACTAAATCTTGCTTACCCGGATCAGCCTACTAAGAAGTAAAATGCTGCCAACGAGTATTTGTTTCATCTATGAAGATTAAAGTCTCGACCTCACTTAAAGGAAAAGAATATTGAACCACTCATCGCAACACTCGTTGTTGATAACAAGGAAACTCTATTTAATTATGGGAAATACATAAATTTACTCTTATATTTTTTTTTTGTGAAAAATTGTGAAGTTGTAAATTTTTGAAATGCACCGTTTTTAAAGTTATAAATTTTACTTAAGATTATACATTTTTCACTCTAATAACAATTATTTTTAGGATCTTTGGCTTTCATGTGATAAAATATTAATTTAATGTGTGATTACTACAACTTGTAACAATAATTTTCATATTTTCAACTATTAAATAAGTATTTAATAGATTTTATTTTCCATGTTGGAGTAAATATAATGATTTTGTAATTTTTTTTTTTTGAAAATAATGATTTTACAATAATTTTTTTTGAAAAATAATTATTTTGCAATAATTTCAATAGGGGAATTTTATAAATTAAAAAGTTCATGAAAGTAAAAGTTAAAAATACATTTAATCATTTAACTAGGGGTTAAATATTCAGTTAGAAACATGACACTTAAAATGCAATATCTCAAGACACATATAAATAGACATACAGAAGAGACCTTAGAGAATGCTATAAGACTCAGATTTCTGTAAATGTGAATGACTCCAAATTTTAGAATGGAGGCTTTAGTTTTTCCATCTACATCTACAGTAATCTTTTTTTTTTTTTTTTTTTTTTTTTTTGAAAAGTTTTTTCCATCTACATCTTATCAGTAATCTTTTTTTTTTTTTTTTTTTTATTTTCTGGAATATGGTAAAATGCTTGTGTTCATTTACCAGCGACGTTTTTTTTTTTTTTTTTTTTTTTTCTGGAAGGAAAAATGCTTGTGCATTTACCAGCGAACGGTATAAATTTAAAAACATTTTTCCCATCAGAATATAGGTCATATAAGCATTAAGGGATACCCTCTTAAACATTAAAACAAACATCTCTATAAGAGATTTTAGCAAGACGATAGCACCTAAATTAGTTTGTCCAAGCAACAGAAATATTTATCCCACGTGCAAAGATAATTTTTATAATTCTGGATAATATAACCAAACTCGGAAAAGTTGTGGACTAAACTTGAATTAAGAGCATGAACAACAAATATAAGAATCTGTACAAAAGCAATCTGGAGAAAACAAAATTAGTATCGGCCCAAACAAGAGCCCAAGCAATTACAACGATTTCTTCGGCCTTATTTGAGTTATTAGAATTAAGTTCCTGCAAAAAAAGAAGTCTTTAAAAGAGCAATTGTCATTAGTTGGTAAATAATCTCCAAGTTCCCAAATAACCCTCACCTTATTACATCAAAGCAGACTGTGATCTAAATCCTCTCTAGCAATAACAATTTTTAAGATTTTTGGTTTTTATGTGCAAAATCTAGATTTGATGTGTACTTAGTACAACTTGACAATAATTTTCATATTTTTAACTATTAAATTAAATAAGTATTTGTAACATTTAATTTTATAAGTTGGAGTAAATATAATAATTTTGCGAGAAATCATTTAATAAGAGCAATTTTATGAATTAAAGTGTTCAATATGCTAAAGTAAAAGTTAAAGATACTACAAGAATTTTCAAATAAAATACAAAGGTGAATTTAAGAATCAATCTCATGCAGCCTAATTCTGATTGACTATGTTGTATTTCTTCTACTTGCTTTAGTTTCATGTTGCGTTGCTTGCCATAGCCTTTATATGGATTGGATCAGGTTTATCCATTGCTTCATTTTGTCGGTGCTAGTACATGTATGTTGTTAGTTCCTTTATTCTTACAAGAAGAAGTTGTAATAAAAAAATGACCCTTAAGTTTTGAAACTAGAAATTTCTTATTCATTGGCAGCAATCTTAGAGTATGTTCAGCAAAATTCATTATTTTAGTAGTTGTTACGTCAAGTGGTTGTGGAATAAGAAATTCAGAATAAAGAAGAATGTGTACTTGAATAGGAAATTTTGGAGCAAGTACAAGTTGAACCAGAAGAAGACATGGCCGACTACTAGCATATGAAAGAGTTTGCAAGGCCAATCATTGGCAATGTAACTTCTTGTATGCATTTGGATGAGCAGCCCGGATTATGAGGCGAAGAACGCCATCTTTTTATGGTCTTACTATTAAGGATCCATTAAATTTCATTCATGAATTTTATGCTATTATTCAAACTTTTTGTTTGCAGGGTTTAATGAAAGATCAATTGAAAATGAGATGCTTTTGTTACACACTCAAGGATAAAGCTAAGGCTTAATTAATGAGTTTACTTGCAAATTCATCAAACAATTGGGAAGAAGTTTATAATAACTTTATGAGAAAATTTTATTTCAACCAAAAGACTTCCGAGTTGCATATATTTTCATTGGCGGAAGAAGAACCTTTTCATGAAGCTTAGGATAGATTTAAGTTTTACTCATCCAATATCCACATATCGATATCCATTAGAGTTGCTTAATCAATTCTTTTATAATGGACTAATCCAACAATCTTAATTGATTGTTGATTATGCAGCAGGTGTGCAATGGGAAAATTCAAGCAATTAATAATTTGTTTGAGATATTAAGAGCAAATCTCCAATGAAAGAGTGTAAGGAGTAAGGAAGCCAAAATCAATATGTGAGGTAAGTGCAAATTAATAGATTGCATCTCAAATTGTTGAATTAAAGAAGCAAGTTAAGTTTCTAACTGTAAATGGAACTTAAGTGCGCCAATTACGGCAACAATTCAAATTATGGCAACAATTCACCCAAAATAATGTATGATTCAAAAATCATTAAAAATCCAAGGATTTGTATAATAGTTTCATATACAGAACAAAAGCATCCAACACTAATTGCACACTAATTTGTCTTAGACTATTGTGTTGGCAGCACATCAGAGATCGGTTGACTGGTACTTGCCCCCTTACAGTTTTTTGCTTCTTTGTTTTCTTATGTTTAGATCCTTTCTCTTTTTGCCTCTTATTCTTTTATGCCTTTGGAATAACAAGATTTGACAAATGTCAGAAAAGTGTGGTATGAATAAAAAACGTAGAAGCTCATAGCCTTCAGCTTGTACCTGTAGTTGTGATCTAGTGATATAGCCTTCAAGTTGAGGTTAAAATTTCATTTCAGCTTGTACCTTTTAGTGAAGCCTTCCGCTTTGTCAGTCATGAACCTGGGTTCTGGTTCATTAATCTGCCTTCTTCTCCCTTTGCTTGCAATAGGATGGAATAGAATTTCTATTGAAGTATGAGCTGTAAAACATGAAAAATCAGTTCATGCAGTCTTCCCAATAAACAAAGCTCCAAATGGGGAATTCAAGCCATATTAATTAGAATCAATCAAGATTTTCAAAGAGACAAAGTATAAGATGTAAATTTACTAATATTGATAACTTTACCTCCAAATGGGGATTTCAAGCCATATTAATTGCTACAATTGTTAATTCAATCAAACAATTAAGGATTTGATTTTATTAACTAGCACCTATCACTCTAAATTAACTAAATAACTGGCCAATTTACCTCGTTAAATAGAACGACAATATCCATCATAACCGTTAATTGCAAGAGATAAACAAATATTGAAGATACTGCCAATTACCTCTGTTAAATAGATATCGACAATTATCATGCTAACTCGTAATAAGAGATTTTATAACAAATATTTGAAGTATTAATATGAGAAGAAGAAGAGCAATGATTCTCACTAAACTTGATCAGACTAAGCACTTGATTAATACCTTAGCTGGAATAAAAATGGTAAACTTAAGTTAACGTACGTCCATTTTTTCGATATTATATACTAAAAAAGTAATAGTTAGGTAGAAACTTAGCTTGCCTATAGCTTATGCTCGCTCCTACCCCTTTTAATAGAAGAAAGAGAAGGATTAATTTCAAAAGGAAATCAAGAAAAAAAATATATTTTACATTATTCAAATCAAATCAAGAAAAAATATATTTACAATCAAATCAAACTAACAAAATAAAATCTCATGATATTCTACTCTTCAAATCAACCAAGACCTTTGAATATGTCTTCCAAAAAGAAGACAGCAGCCCCTTCAACTTTGACTTAGTCAACTTTAGCCAATACTCCAATAAATTTGTCAAAACAATACCTGATATCTAATTAATCACATAAGCAAACAAACTCACCAAAAACACCAAATCATATGATAAAATAATCAACATTCCCACCTGTTATTTAATAAAATTAATAAAACAATCAAATTCCCCCACACTTAATATTTACTTATCCTTAAGGAAAACTCAACCTACTCAAAGGAAAATTCACCCAACTGTTCACAACCCTTACAAGAACATCTTTAGAAAAAACAATCTTAATTATAAAAGCAAAGTTAAGTTGAATAAGCATATCTGAAGTCCATAGAGAATAAAGAGTTGAATTTAAATTCTTTCTAACACAAAAGATAGGCTTGAACATTGTTATTTAAAATATGCAATTTTAAGTTCCATACAATTAAACCATTACTTGAAGAATTATTTGATAACCTGCGAGGTCACCGAAAATCTTGCAAATGACTGAAATGTTAAATAGGAGTGCTGAATTTTTATTATTGTTTAATTACGTTTGAGCATTATTGTCTTGCCTGAGATGTAATCATCCTTTCGACGCGACGACGAATACTGGTGATTCGCGTACCCGGCTACTTAGAGTCACAAACTCAAGTGCCTACTAGCACTACTCTTTATCCATTACCAGACATCGGAGTAGCCCAATTGCTCATTTTATTATTTTTTTTTTGATTTTTAGTAATCTTAAATTCAAAAGTAAACACACGCAATGCTCATTTTTGTGCCCAAGCAGTTTATACAAGAATTCTAAAGGTAATGGTTATGAGTTACAATCAAGCAATTTTAGAATTGTCCCCATTATTAATTCAAGCCTCAAACATTATGTCAAAGAGAATGACTAAATTCAACAATTTATTCTAAACCGACAAGAGATAAAAACAATCAAGTTAAATTTGCTAAACTAATTAAGAGAGTTTTTCAATTTAATTCAAAGGATTGTTCCTAGTTAAGACAAAAATTCCTAAAGTTTACCCATCAAAATCTCAGCCACCCAAAATCAGATCAAATCAAATTTCAGCAAAAATTAGAACAAACTACTCAGTTTATAATAATACCCAACACATATTGCTGTTAATTCTGAAAATACCCAACAAAATTTAACCAAGAATTCAGAAATCCAACCCAAATTGCAGCAAAATCAGCACCAATTCTCTTCCCCCACACTCAATTTACATTGTCTAAATGTAAACCCAACACAAACCCAAGCAAACAAAAATAGAAATTGAAAAATATGTTCAAGAAAACTTACCTAAACTGCTGGATTTACGTTCTGAATCAGAACAGGTTACGGGTGCTATTTGGTACGAACTTGTTGAACACCATTACTTGACCATGGAGGACTAGACAGCTTGAAACAGGTGCGTTTGGTACTCTCTTCGAACCTCATGAACAATCTAGAGGTCACATTGAAACAACTTGGTTTGGAAGACGAGAGGTTTGAAGATGAATGACGACAACGACACAAATGAATCTCGCTTTTCCTTCTTTTTTTTATCTCAAAATTCTTTTTATCCTTTTAACCTACCCTGTAAAGTTGTTGTAACAAGGTGAGTTAAAAATAAAAAAAACAAAAGCAAATAAACAAAAATAATTTTTTTTACAGACTTCCCACTCTCAAACCTGAACTGTAGGAATTTCCAATGAAACTTCCTCGATTCTAACAGCTCGAGTCCCCCTCATAAAACTGTTTCAATCGGTGCCCATTAACCTTAAAAATTTTATTAGTCTCTAAACTCTAAATTTCTACTGCACCATAAGCAAAAATATTGATAACCACAAAAGGTGCGATCTATGTTAACCTTAATTTTCCAGGAAACAATTTCAGTCTTAAATGATAAAGTAAAATTTTCTGGCCAATTAAAAATTGCTTCCTTGAAATTGAATTGTCATGGAAGGCCTTAGTTTTCTCTTTGTAAATACGAGAACTCTCATAAGCATCATTTCTAATCTCTTATAGCTCCTGCAATTGCAACTTCCTACGCTCACGAACAGCATCCATCCACATATTGCACTTCTTTACAGCCCAATAAGCTCAATGCTCTAATTTCATAGGTAAACGACATGGTTTTCTAAAAACCCATTCGATATGGAGACATTCATGTAGGTGTCTTATAGGTTGTGCAATAGGCCCACCGAGCATCATCTAAATGTAAAGCCTAATCCTTCTGATTAGGACTCATTGTTTTTTCCAGAATTGACTTAATCTCCCTATTCGACACTTCCGCTTGCCCACTTGTCTGAGGATGGTAGGCTGTAGAAGTTCGATGAGTAACTCCATATTTCTTAAAGAGAGCTGCCATCGTCTTATTACAAAAATGTGTTGCTCAATCACTGATGATAACTCTAGGAGTTTCGAAGCTGGCAAAAATGTTAGACTTCACAAAATCTATAACATTTTTAGCATTATCATTTTGACTAGCCTTAGCTTCCACCCACTTAGAAACATAATCAACAGTAAGCAATATGTAAGTATAGCCAAAAGAAGAAAGAAAAGGACCCAAGAAGTCTATACCTCACACATCAAAGATTTCACAAATCAAAATAGGACTAAAGGGCATTTAATCTATGTCCTAAATTTCAAATTCTTTGACAATTAGCATAAGCTTTACAAAAAATGTATGAATCACGAAATAATGATGGCCAATAAAATCCACATTCAAGAACCTTACGAGCTGTTCGCTTAGGTCCAAAATGACCACCACAAGCATAAGAATGAAAAAAATTTAAGAATAGACTCAACTAGGCATGGCCACCGGTTCGGTTCTAACCAGAACCGAACAGTACTGTAGACGAACCGGAACCGGATCGAAACCGGCGGTTCATAACTTTGAACCGGAACCGGCGGTTCAAGGGTCGGTTAAGGTTCATGTGTCAAGAACCTTACGGAGCTGTTCGCTTAGGTTCCAAAAATGACCACCACACACAAAGCATAAGATGAAAAAAACTTTAAAGAATAACTCAACTATGGCATGGCCACCGGTTCGTTCTAACGCAGATAACCGAACAGATACGACCGTAGACGAACAGGAACCATCAGGATCGAAACCGGCTTGTGTAACTCTTGTTTTGATTTTTTGTTTTCTTGTTTTTGTAGTTAGTACGTTTTCGTTTTAATTTATTTTATTTCCTTTCTTTTCGTCGTTTGTTTCGATGGCTATTATTTCCGCCTGATTTTATTTGTTCGTGTTGTAGTGGTTTTCATGAACTTTGAACCTGGAACCGGCGGTGTCAAAGGGTCGGTTAAGGTTCTAGTGTGGATGTTAAGAGATATGGAACTCTGAAGACGCGGTCGACAAGACGCGGCGGTTCGCGGCTCCGGTTCGAACGGCGGATACACAAAAAATTGTTAGGCTTAAAAAGATTTTTAATAAAAAAATTATATCAAAGTGATTTTGATTGTTATATATATGTTGAAGAGAAGTAAAGATGGTATATGAGATTATAAAAAATTGTGAAAAAAATACACATTTTCGACTTAATTTATATAAAAAGATGGTAGCATCAATGTTGATTTATATAAGAAACAAAAACTTTCAAGTGTAAGCAAAAAAAGAGTGTAATCAAGCTATTTTTGAGTATGATGAATGGAGTGTTTCTATTTATATTTTTGGTAAAAATAAAATTTGTATTACATGTTTAATCATTTATCTTATTTAATTTACTGGGTAATTTACTAAATTAATATAAGTGACAATTGGGAGGAAAACTAGATAGAATGAGTACACATGTAATAGTATATGATGAGATTGATATTTTTTTAGTTTGCACAATCAAGTTAGTAGTCCTAACGTCTTCTGCAATTTATTCTCAATCAGAAATTCTCTTCAAATTTCGCATAGTTCAGTGTCATTTAATTGTTTTTCTATTGCTGTTTATTTCCTTAATGTTTTGGTATGATTATCTAATGTGTGTTAATTTTTTTATTTTCTTACATCCAATTTCCAGAATCTCCTATTTCTCTCATCTCAAATTTTCCATTCATGAAATTTACCTGTCATTTGATTTTTTAAATAATTATTCTTACGTATTTATGAAAAATAATAATTTTCAAACTCATTTCATTAATATTATATTTGCCATTTATAGTTTTTTTATATTAGTAAATTTAGCAATATTGAGAAAGTTTGAAATGTATAATAAATAGGTTCTGAGTGTAGGTTGAATAGAATGTTTTCTTAAAATTTTATAATAATTCATTAGTTACATAAAATTGCGAAACATTTTAAGAGAATTTATTAATTTATTCATGAATTCTGAATCAAAAAATGTTTAATTATTTTTTTTAAAAATTTGCATAATGCCGGGAACCGCCGAAATCGGAACCTGAGTAATTTGAACCGTACGGTTCGCCGAGCATCCCTGGCCTGAACCCGTTGGGCAGGACGCGGAACGGACTGGAGTACCGGGGAGGTTCAGGGTCGGGTTCCGGTTCAAAAATTTTAAGCCATCTCGAACGCGGCGTATCATGAACGCCGGGGACCACGGCGGTTCACTGGAACCGGTCCATGCCTATGACTCAACTTTCCATCAATTCAGAGACAGCACGCTCTAATTATTGTGATCTAAAGCAATATTCCACAACTAAGGATGCATTCCCAAGCAGTGAGTAAAATTCTTTTGCATCATTTTTTAATTTATCTTTTTCAGTTAGGCTTAGTTAAATTCATGAAAGGTAATTGATCCTAGTTATTGAAGTAAATTGACCTATCATCAGGGCCAAACAAGGGATATTATCCACTTAATGGAGAGAAGAGAGTACTCATCGCGGAAAACTGCATCATTCAAAGGTAGTGTTTCATCTGTCAAAGGTACGGGGGCGGCTAAGATGGTCTGCCCACCGAAATTTTCCAGACCCTGTTCCTTTCTCTAATTCTCTACAGGTCAAATTCTACATAGTAGAATCAAAATGCCATCTATTAGTAGCCTAGGTTTAAGTTCTTTCTTCTTCCAATAAATACGCTGCGCAAGGCTACACTGAACCGGCGGTTCAGTGAACCGGAACCGGCGGTTCACTGAACCGGCCATGCCTAGACTCAACTTCATCATTAGAGACACACCTTCTAATTATTTGATCTAAACAATATTTCCACAAATAAGGATCATCCCAAGCATAGTATTTTGCATCATTTTTAATTTTATCTTTTTCATACTTAGTTAAATCATAAGGTAATGATCTAGTTATTAAGTAATTGACTATATCAGCAAACCAAGGGATATTATCACTTAATGAAAAGAGATACTCATCGGGAAATGCATCATTCAAAGGTAGTGTTTCCTCTGTCAAAGGTACCCGGCTAAGATGGTCTGCCACCAAATTTTCAGACCCTTTCTTGTCTCTAATTTCTACATCAAATTCTTATAGTAACAAAATCCATCTTATTAGCCTAGGTTTAGTTCTTTCTTCTTCAATAAATACCGCAAGGCTACATGATCAGAAAACACAATAACCTTACTACAAAGCAAATAAGAGTGAAATTTTTCTAAAGTAAATACAATAGTTAAAAGTTCTTTTTCCACTGTAGAGTAGTTGCTTTAAGCACTATCAAGTGTCCTTGAGGCATAATAAATAACATGAGGTTCCTTGCCAATTTTTTGCCTAAGAACGGCCCCTACAGCATGGTTGCTAGCGTCACACATTATCTCAAATGAGAAATCCCAGTTTAGAGCCTGAACAATTGGGGCTGATATAAACTTCTCCTTCAATATGTCAAATGCTTGCTTGCATGCATCATCAAACTCAAAATCAACATATTTTTACAAGAGTCTACATAATGGTTGAGCAGTTTTCGAGAAGTCCTTGATAAATCGCCGATAAAAACCTGCATGCCCAAGAAAAGAACGAACTTCTCGTCAAATTTTTTGCCCAAGAACAGCCCCTACGGCATGGTTGCTAGCGTCACACGTTATCTCAAATGGGAAATCCCAGTTTGGAGCCTGAACAATTGCGAATGATATCAACTTCTCCTTCAATATGTCACATGCTTGCTTGCACGCATCATCAAACTCAAAATCAACATCTTTTTGCAAGAGTCTACATAAGGGTTGAGCAATTTTCGAGAAGTCCTTGATAAATCGCCTACAAAAACCTGCATGCCCAGGAAAAGAACGAACTTCCCGTCCAATTTTTGCCCAAGAATAGCCCCTACAGCATGGTTGCTAGCGTCACACATTATCTCAAATGGGAAATCCCAGTTTGGAGCTTGAACAATTGGGACTGATATCAACTTCTCCTTCAATATGTCAAATGCTTGCTTGCACGCATCATCAAACTCAAAATCAACATCTTTTTGCAAGAGTCTACATAAGGGTTGAGCAATTTTCGAGAATTCCTTGATAAATCGCCAATAAAACCTGCATGCCCAAGAAAAGAAGGAACTTCCTATACACTTACGGGGTAAGGTAAAGACTTAATAACATCTATCTTTGTCTTATCTACCTCTATACCCTTAGAAGACATAACATGTTCTAATATAAGCCCTTGATCAACCACAAAATGACATTTTTCATAATTAAGAACAAGGTTAGATTAGAAGCATCTTTCTAAAACTTTTTCAAAATTTGTTAAACATTCATCAAAACAATTTCCATAAACAGTAGAATAGTCCATAAAAACTTCTATAATGCTTTGTACATAATTAGAAAAGTTACTTACCATAAACCGTTGAAATGTTGATGGGGCATTGCAAAGCCCAAACGACATTCGTCAATAAGTAAAAGTTCCAAATGGACATGTGAATGTTGTCTTTTCTTGATCTTCAGGTGCAACTGGAATTTGATAGAAACTTGAATGTCCATCTAAACAACTGTAATGAGTCCTACTAGCTAACCTTTCAAGCATCTAGTCAATAAATGGAAGCGGGAAGTGGTCCTTTCTCGTTGCTGCATTTAGTTTCCTGTAATTAATACAAACATGCCATCCATTTTAAACTTGATTAGGAACCAACTCACTGTAGGGATTCTCTACCACAGTAATGCCCATTTTCTTAGGCACAACCTAAACTGGGCTGACCCACTTGCTATCCAAAATCGGATAAATCACACCAGAATCTAAAAGCTTTACAATTTCTTTCTTGACCACCTTCATAATTGGCGGATTAAGACGCCTTTGTGCTTCTCTTCTTGGCGTGCTATCCTCTTGAAGCAAAATCTTGTGCATGCATGTGGACGGACTTATGCCTTTAATATCAGCAATGGTTCATCCAATTGCACTCTTATACTTCTTAAGAACCTGAATTAACTTCTTCTCCTCCTCCTTCTTTTTGAGTTTATTGGAAATTATCACCCGAAGGGTTTCTTCTTCACCCTAAAACACATACTTTAAATGTTAGGGCAGCAACTTTAGCTCCAATTTTGGTGCCTGCAAAATAGAAGGCAGAAGAGTATAGTGACATTTAGGTAAATTAATTACAAGTCCATTACTTACCTTGGGATCTTGTGCTTTTAATGCAAGCACTACTTCTTGCAACTCCTCTTTAATCATGAACTTTTCTTTAATCTTTCCAAGGCTATCTGAATTTAAGTCATTGAAAAGTACAACCTTAAGCTTATCTTCTTCACTCAAATGAAACACTTTTTCAGTCAATGGTTCAATAACATCTATGCCACAAATAGAAGAAACATCATTAGGAAATTCCATGGCCTCATAAACACTAAATTTAATCACCTCACCATCAAATTCCATGGTTAATGTCCCCTCATACACATCTATTTTAGTTCTAGCAGTACTAAGAAAAGGTCTTCCAAGTAATAAATTACAAGAATTGGAAGATTTATCATCCTCCATATCAATGACATAAAAATCTGCTGGACTATTAAATTATTCACCTGAACTAACACATCCTCCAACACTCTCTTAGGGTAAACTATAGATCTATCGGCAAGAATAATAAGTTTCTTTTAAAGGGCCAGCATTTAATTGCAAATAAATAGAATAAGGCATTGCATTTATTGATGCTCCTACATCACACATAGCCCTATCTATCCCGAAATTACCAATTTTACGGGATACGACAAACGTACCTTTGTCTTTGCATTTTTGGGGTAATTTTCTTTGAAGCACAGTAGAAACATTTTCTCCCACATCAATTTTCTCACACCCAGATAATTTTTTTTCATAAGTGCACAACTCTTTAAGAAACTTTGTGTACCTGGGCATCTTTTTGATTGCATCAAGTAGTGGAATATTGATTTCCACTTTCCAGAATATGTCAAGAAACTCTTTCTCTTCTTTTTCCTTCTTAGCCTTGGCAAATCTCTGAGGAAAAGGAGGCTAAATTTCTAGAATTTTCGGCTTCTCCAATACTGCACCATCAGACAGCTTCACCTTCTCTACTTTGTCCTTCGGTGCCAAGTCACGCCCACATTTATTTGCTGCTGGAATTTCCAGCTCTCTGCCACTTCTCAAAGTAATTGCACTTACATTTTGTTTTAGATTCAAAATGGTTTGAGATGGTTATTTACCTTGAGACTCTAACTTACCCAATGAAGTGGCTACTTGGCTAACATGGATCCCTAAATTTTGGATGCTAGTTCGCTTCTCTTGCTAAAATTGCTTAGTGTTAGTAGCAAGTGATTTAACAATGTCCTCAAGAGACATACCTAAGTTTGAAGAACCTTAATCTGGTGGTGGTTGCTGAGTTTGAAATTTTGGAAATTTGGCGCTTTAGTTCCATAGCTCAAATTTGGATGGTCTTGCCATCTTGGATTGTAGGTACTTAAATATGGATCATATTTTCGTTGAGGACCTGAAAAATTTCCCATGGCATTGGCTTGTTCTTGACTATCATCTTGCAAAGTTGGACACATGTATGTAGGATGTCCAATGTAGGCACAAATTCCACAAGCCTTAACTTGATGTCCATATCCTATAACCAAATTTTGAACCAAAGATGTTACATCATTAATTTTATTTCAAGAGAAGAAACACTTGCCTCATTAATATTTCTCGAAGGTTCATGACGAGACCCAAATTGTTGAGAATTAGCAGCCATTGTGGAAATTAATTCCCTTGCGGCTTGAGGAGTTTTATTCTCAATTGTTCCACCACTTGCTGCATCTATCATTTGCCTCCCATAGGTAACAAACCTTCATAAAAATACTGAATTAAAGCTTGATCAGAAAATCCATGTTGCGGACAGCTTGCACATTTTCTTGAATCTCTGCCAATACTCATGTAAAGCTTCATGGTTCTTTTATTTACTCCCACAGATGTCTCTCCTAATGCTAGCAGCCCTTGAAGCAGGAAAAAATTTATCTAAGAAGGTCTTTACCATTTCTGTCCATGATGTAATAGATCCGGATGGCAAATAAAATATCCATTCTTTGGCTGAATCGGCTAAAGAGAATGGAAAAGCTCTTAATTTTATTTGATCCTTAGAAATTCCATGGGGTTTCATGGTAGAACATACAACATGAAATTCTTTTAAGTGTGTGTGAGGATCTTCATCCTGCAAACCTCTAAAAGTGGGCAGTAATTGAATCAAACCTTATTTGAGCTCAAATGCCGTCTCTAAGGCTGGGTGTGTGATGCAAAGAGGTGGTTGATTAATAGGAGGTGTTGCTAACTCCCATAATGTTCTTTGACCAGCCATCTCCTCTTCCGGTTCAAATTCACCTGAACTTTTGGAAATTTTAAGAACAGCAATTTCTTCAAGAGGTGAATTAATTATAGGAAGTTCAGGATTAATCGCTTCTTCTGCTAAACAAGACTGCTTTTTCTGTTTTGCTTCTTTTCTCAATCGTCTAGCAGTTTTCTAAATCTCAGAGTCGTACTGGAGATCACTTGTACTATTTGATCTGGTCATAAAAAAAAACAATATAATTAGTTAGCACTAATCCCAAGCAACGGCGCCAAAATTTGGTAGGTGTCGAATCCACCAAAATCAATTATCTTACTATCAAGTTAAAGAATTGAAGAAAATGGCGAGTAAGGTCGAAATCCACAGAGACCAGAGATTAAAAATATTATTTTTAAAAATCAAAAAATTTAATAAAAATAAATTGGGGTTTAGATTTGAAAATATTGAATTTAGCAAATGTAGTAAATTAAAGTTGAAAAATCAATTGGAGGAATATTTCCAGCCGAAGGTCATCCTTGTAGTAGTTCTACAGTGTTGATCATTGAAATAAAAATTAACTCATTAACACAATTAATAAATTAGTTATAGTTGCCAAAAATGCTTCTAACAACTTAATATTTCCGTAATAAGGGATTAAATAAGACAACGAGCTATGAATAATCCCTTACTAATAATTAAATCCGACACGCGCTTAGAATTAAAATTAATTGGCAGCTGAAAGAAAATGAGAAAGACCCAATTCTATCTAATAAACCACATGCATAGCCTATTCAAAGAGATTATTTATCCCCTTAATATAACTTGAAAACTGGTTTTAATGAAGTCATATTAATTGTTACAATTGTTAATTCAATCAAACAATTAAGGATTTGATTTTATTAACTAGCACCTATCACTCTAAATTAACTAAATAACTGGCCAAAATTGAAGAAAATGGCGACGTAAGGTGCGTAAGTCCCAGAGACCCCAGAGAATAAAAAATATTATTTTAACAAATCAAAAATTAATCCCAAAATAATTGGGGTTTTAGCATTTGGAAAATAATTTAATTTAGTCAAAATGTAGTAACTTAAAGTTGAAAATCAAATTGGAGGAATATTCCATGCCGAAGGTCATTCGCTTGTAGTAGTTCTACTACATGTGATCATTGAAATAGAAAATTTTAACTCCTTTAACAACAATTAATAATATTTAGTTTTCATATGTTGCAAAATATGCTTCCTAACAAACTTAATAATTTCCGTAATAAGGAATAAATAAGACAACGAGCTATGAATAATCTCCTTAACTAATAATTAAAATCCGACACCCGCGCTTAGAATTAAAATTAATTGGCAGCTGAAAAGAAAATGATGAAAGACCTCATTCTATCTAATAAAGCCACATGCAATAGCCTACTCAAAAAGATTAAATTTATCCCCTAATATAAACCTGAAAACTGTTTTTTAATGAGTCATATTAATGTGGTGTACAAATTGTTAATTCAATCCAAAACCAACTTAAGGGGATTTGATTTAAATTAACTAGCACCTATCACCCTTTTGCTTAAAAAAAATTAACTAGATAAAATGGCCAATTTACCCAGTTTAAAATATTAAATAGAACAACAATATCCATCATAACCATTAATTGCAAGAGATAAACAAATATTGAAGAATTAAATGAGTAAAAAGAAGAACAATTCTCACAACACTTTGATAGAACTAAGCACTTGATTAAACCTTAAGCTGGAATAAAATGAACTTAGCCACATATGGCCATTTTTGAATTTACAACACTAAAAAAAAAGAATATTGTAGAAAACTTAGCTGCCCCTATACTAATAGCTCCTCTCTTTTCTATTCTTCTAGAAAAGAGAGGATTATTTCAAAGAAAATCAAGAAAAAATATATTTACAATCAAATCAAACTAACAAAATAAAATCCCATGATATTCTACTCTTCAAATCAACTAAGACCTTTGAATATGTCTTCCAAAAAGAATGCAGCAGCCCTTTCAACCTTAACTTAGTCAACTTTAGCCAATACTCCTATAAATTTGTCAAAACAATACCTGATATCTAATTAATCACATAGGTAAATAAACTCATCAAAAACACCAAATTATATGACAAAATAATCAACATTCGCACCTGTTATTTAATAAAATTAATAAACCCATTAATACTTCAGCAATTTCATGCCAAGTAAGTTGCCACGCAATTAAAATTGGGTTCACTCATGTATAATCATTTTTTTTTGTCATCCACGTTAACCGAAGACACTTAATTGCAATTTTTTATAAGTTTAGACACTCAATGATTCCCGTTTTCTGTTGAGACACAAAAATAGAAAAATGTAAACATTTAGACAGTAATGGTATAATTATCCCTAAAATTAATATTGATTTTCTTGATGAAATGAGAAACTCACTGAATTATATTAATTTTTCTTATTGATTTGATTTCTAGAAAGAAAATATTAGTTCTAATGAAAGAATTTCAATATCGGAGATTGCAACAACAATTATCTCCTAAAGAATAAGATCCATGTAAATTTGTTGTTAATTTGTGTTGGCTAAGGGTCAATTTTATCTTGAGATTTTGATGATTATGCAAAATAAATAAATTTAATATTTTTGTATGTGTTAAAGTTATTTTATGCAAATTTTTAATATGTGGAGGTTGCTAATGAAATCAAGCTCCTACAATCCAAGATTCTTTGAATACCTTGAACATTTTTAAAGATCTTTTAGGGGTTAATATCTTAGGAAATATTGTAGGATAGAAAGAAAATTTCCTTATAAGCACAAAATCTCTTTTCTCTCTCTCAAAATCATTTTAAAGATATTCTCGAAAATTCCCTTAAAAAGAAAAGTCAAAGCTTTGCTCTTTTAATTCCACTTACCTAAATCAAAAAGATTTTGGCAAAAATTATTTTTGGCAACAAATAAATATTTACATATACTATCTTTTTATTTCTAGAAAGTCAAAGATATTCTTTAAAGCAAAGGTTTACATATACTATCTTTTTATTTCTAGAAAGTCAAAGATATTCTTTAAAGCAAAGGATCAATGTCTTTTATAACGGGATTTTTATTCCTCTTATAAAAACATTTTTTCCTTTTTCGAAGAAGTGAGGTTTTTGTAAGAGTAAGAGTCCATTGATTAAAAGTTTTAAATTTCTCAAAGCTCTCTCTTCACCCCCCCCTTTACTTCTTTCATCTATTTGCTTTAAGAGATACTTTTTTTAAGAGAAAAGAAAACTGGTAACAGTTATTTTTGTAGAACAGTTCTGAACATTCTTTCTGTTTTCAAAATTTGTTTTCTGTTCTTCCTATGCTTATAATTGCGTTTCTCTTTATCTATATAGATTCTTTTAATGTGTTGTAGGCTAAAGGCTTTTAAACGAAAAATTTTTGTGTAACAGCTTAGGTGAAAAGCTGTGTAGTAAAATGTTATCAAGCAACCTTCTCCTTGTGTGAGATTCTAATGTCTTGATATGAGTTTTCTATTCTCTGCAAAATAGAAAGGGTAGAGGTTGACAAGAACCTTTAGAAATCTAATGGAATAAATGTTATATCTAAGTGGTTATCTTTTTCCTTGTCAAATTGGTTTCTAAAGGGTAGAGGTTTGTTTCTTACTCTTGAAAAGAGATAACATAGTGGAGGATCTCAAGATGAGTCTTGGGGAGTGGATGCAAGTGAGTTAGTGCCGAACAACTATAAATCTCATTGTTTATCTTCTTTTATTTTTTGAAGTATTGCTTGATTATATTCTGTTTACACAATTGTTAATCTTTTCAAAAATGCAATGTTGTTTAAGTTTCTAATTCTAAACATGAATAAGCTTTATCTATGTGGAACATTAGAACTCTAGATTTTTGTATTGTGATTATACTAAGTTCTAATATGTCCTTTTATATTCAGTATAAACCACAATCTGAGTTTTAATCAGTTTTCTCATGTTGCATAAGTTTTGTGAAGTAGTTCTAAATGCAATAACTATTCTTCACAGAGGCTTTCTAATCTTGCAACAGCTTTGTGAGAAAGTTCTAAACTTGATAACTGACTCTCACAAATGCTTTCTATTTCCACTGTAATAGAATTCTGATGTTGTGTTTTGAAAGTCAAATTTTTAGAAAACCCAATTCACCCCCCTCTTGGGTTGAGCCATAACTAAACCGGACCCCCAATCTGGTATCAGAGCTTATCTCTTGACTTAACAAAGCTTAATAGCTGAAGAGAAAAGATCCCATGACTGCGCCACTTCCTCTTACATCTTTAGAAGGTCTATTTTTAGACCTCCTTTATTCAATGGTTCTAATTACTCTTACTGGAAACCAAAATGGAAAACTTTATAAAATTAGTTGACATAAACTGTTGGAGGAACATCATTATTAGTCCTCGTATTTCTATGAAAATTGTAGAAAATGTGAGAGTTTGAAAGACAAAAGAAAAGTATACTGCATTAGATCCAATAGAATAAAACAAAGTCTCTGGATGTAAGTCTACAATGGAAGTCTGGAAAAAAACTCAGAGTTACCTATAAAGGTATTGACCAAGTAAAGGAATCCAGAATTAATATCAATATGAAATGTTTAGTATGAGAGAAGGAGAAACTATAGCTGAACTAAATTCCAGATTCATAAATATAGTTAATCCCTTAAGAACTCTCGGAAAGGAAATTTTAGAAGATAAGCTTGTTAAGAAAATCCTTAAAATTCTACCTAAAAAGTGGAATTCTTTTGGAACTGTCATGAAGTACAAGGAGACTCTAGTAACGTATGACTATTTACTGGAAGCTATTATTTCAAAAGAGATAAAATCTTCTTTGACTATAGAAGATAAGGAAAAGAAAGGACTGGCTTTGAAAGTAGTTTCTAGTGAAAAAAGTTCTTTTGATCTCGATAGTGATGATTTACCACTTGTTGCTAAGAAATTCAAGAAGTTCTAAAAGAAGGGTGGAAGACCATAGAAAAAGTTTATCAAAAAGAACTTTTCACCTAAAAATAGTAAAAGTTTATCAAAAAGAACTTTTCACCTAAAAATAGTAACTTGGCTAGCAAAGAATCTTCTGAATTGGTTTGTTATGAGTGCAACAAGCCCGGCCATATCAGGTCAAATGTCCTAAGCTGAAAAAGAAGTGAAAGAAAGAAAAGCTGAAGCAGAAATTTATAGCTACATGGAGTGACTCAGACGATTCTCATTCTGAAAGTCAAAGTGACTAGAGGAAATTGTAAATATTTGTCTGATGGCCACTATCGATTCTGACTCCAAAGAAATCAGCACTCTAACTTCATTACAAAAAGTTGAAAGTGGCGAAAGATGCAACAGGCTAAAAGCATGAAGAAAGCGATGTAAGTATCTCTGAACTAGAATATGAAAATGATCTTCTAGATACTTATAATAACCTTTGCACAGAATTTGAAAAGCTTGCTAAAAAGCATATAAAGTTCTAAAGAAAAATTTCAAAAAGTTGAAAATTGAATGTAATCATTTGAAAGATGCTTTTTATCAAGAAGTTACATGCAAAGATCTTATTATAGAGATCAAAGATCTGAAAGAATGTAATGAACAAGAATGTAAATGAAAAAATTTCCTGAAATCTGAAACACTTTGAAGCAAAAGTCTAAATTCTGAGAATGAATCTTTGAAAACTGAGATTAGAATTCTAAAGTCAATTTTAGAATCATTTTCTAAAGAAAAGACAAGTTCTAGCTATTATAGCACTTCAAGAAAAAATCATGTTTCCATTAAGAAAAATGATAGTTCTAATGTTGTGACTTTAGAACATCAAAAGCACTTTGAAAAATCTAATAGTCTCAACAAAAAGAAAAATCATAGTGAGATGAGTATAAAAGGATCTACACTTGTTACCACTAACCCTCCAGGACCCAATACATGTTGGGTACCTAAATCTGCGTGATCTTTTCAGTTGTGCCTAAGGAGTGAACAGAAAGCAGAAAAGTGGTACATGGACAGCGCTTACTCTACGCATATTGTTGGCTCAAGGGTTAATTTTATCTTGAGATTTTGATGATTATACAAAACAAATAAATTTAATATTCTTGTATGTGCTAATATTATTTTATACAGTTTTATACAGAAATTATTATTGAAGAAAATGAAGTTCCTACATCCCAAGATTTTTTATTTGAAGACCATGAAGATTAATGAAAGATATTTATATTGGTTATATTATAATAAGTCCTTAGGAAAATTATTGTAGGATAGAGAGTAAATGATATTATAAGCAAAATTTATTTTAATATCTCTCAAAATTGTTTTGAAATGTTTTTTGAAATAAATTTATTAAGAGGATATAGCCACAATCTTTACTCTTCACGTTTCCTATCTAAAGTAATCTTTGGAGTAAAATATTCTTGGTTGCTATTAAATGAAATTCTGCAAAAAGCATTTTCCCTCCCTGAATCTAAAAAGCAGTTTCTGATTTAATACAGCTGTCTGTTTCTAATAACAGCTGGCTGTTTTCTGATATAAATGTTACATGTTTTCTAAACTGAACCCTTTCATCTTCATAACCTTGCAATGTGTGAAATTAAGATGTGGTCAAACAAGCCCTTTAATTGCAACCCATGCATTGCCTCGTTTGTTTAAAACAGCATCAGAAAATTTATTGCTCATTAAAAGCAAAAAATATCCCCAACGTTAACTTCAAAAGAGAATATCATCTTTTCATATAAAAACCATTTCCTCTTTTAAAAAGAATGGGATTTTTGCAAAAGGTATGACGTCTATTGTTTAAAGCTTAAATCTTTCAAAGCTCTCCTCTTTAATCCCCCTATTTTCTTTTCGTCACTTTGCTTTCAAAGAAAAATTTTAAGAGAAAAGAAAATTTAATTAACAAACATTTTTTTCTGAAGAAACAGTTTCTAATCTTTAAATTGTTTTTAAATTCGTTTTCTGTTTCTTCTTGTGCTTATATTTGCATTTCTCTCTGTCTATATAGATTCTGTATCTGTTGTAGACAGCTCTTTATTTGAAAACTTTTGTGTAATAGCTTAGGTGAAAAGCTATGGTGTTAAGGCTATCAAGCGACCTTCTCCCTTGTGTGAGATTCTATATGTCCTTGATTTGAGTTTCTGAATCTCTAAAAAAATAAGGGGTTGAGGTTAACTAGAACCTTTGGAAAATCTAGTGGGATAAAGGTTAGATCTAGGTGTTGATCTATTTCCTTGTATTGTTGGTTTGTCTCTTACTTACCCTTGAAAAGAGATAACATAGTGGAGGATCTCAAGATGCGTCTTGGGGAGTGGATCTAGGCGAGTTAGTGCGGAACCACTATAAATCTCTGTGTTTTTCTTCTTTTACTTTCTGAAGTTCTGCTTGATTATATTCTATTTACGCAACTATTAATCTGTTTAGAAATGCGATGTTGTTAATGAGTTTCTGATTTTAATCGTGAATAAGCTTTATCTATGTGGAACATTAGAACTCTGGATTTCTTCTGATTTCCTGTATTGTGTTTTACAAGTTCTAATCCCTGTCCTTGCTATATTCAGTGTAATTCACATATGAATTCATAATCAATTTTCTAATCTTGCTTAAAAGCTTTGTGAACCAGTTCTAAAATGCAATAACTGTTGTTTACAGAGTCCCTTTCTAAAATTTCTTAAGGTCTGTGAAGCTTTCTATCTTAATCGCAATAGCTGTTCTCACAGAGTTCTTTCTAAAAATAGCAATACACTTTGTGAAGCTGTTCTAATACGCAATAGTTGTTTCTTCACAGAGTCTTTCTTAAATCTGCTTTTAAGCTTTGTGGAAAGCGTTATAAATCGCAATAGCTGTCCCTTCACAGAGTTATTCTAAATTGCTTAAAAGCTTTGTGAAGCAGTTCTAAATGCATAATTGTTCTTCCACAGAGTCTTTCTAATCGTGCAATAAGCTTTTGTGAGGAAGTTCTAAACTTGATAACAACTCTCAACAAATGCTTTTCTAATTCCGTGGCAATAGAATCAATAGAATTCTGATTTTTGTTTTTGAAAGTTAAATTTTTAGAAAACCCAATTCACCCCCCTCTTGGGTTGTGCCATATATAAACGGGACCCACACATATGACTGGTGATAGAAAGAAATTCACTAGATTAGAAAAGAAGAAGGGAGGTATAATGAGCTTTAGAGACAAACCAAAAGGTAAAATTGTTGGTATTGGTGTGATAGGTTTTAATCCTTTAATAGAAGATGTATGCTTAGTAGAAGGATTACATATAACTTGTTACGTGTAAGTCAGATTTGTAATAAAAATAGAAGAGTGATCTTTGAACCCTCTTATTGTGAAGTACAGAACATGCATATAACAAAACTCTATTTGTAGGAAAAAGGTTTGGAAATGTATACCTAGTATAGTAGAAACCTTTCTAATATGCATAACCAGACATAATGTTTAGTTTTCCTGTTGACAATTTCTAGTTGGTTATGGTATAGAAGACTTGGACATGCAAGACATGCCCCTTAATTTCTAAACTGTCTAAGAAAGAACTGGTTCATGGTTTGCCAAAAGCCAAAGTTTGACCAAAAGATCCACATTATGTGATACTTGTTCAATGGGGCAACCAAACCAAGCGTCTTTCAAAATCTAAGGGCATGGTTTCCTATTTTCTAGACCTTTAGAATTACTGTGCACGCTTGATATTATTGGAACTATTAACTCCTTCTAGTCCTTGGAGGGTAACTCTTTAATGCACTTGTTATTATTGATGATTAACTCTAGATTCACGTGGACACTCTTCCATAGATAGGAATGAGTCATATGAATGTTTGTCAATCTTTTGCAAGAGAATACAAAATGAAGAAAGGATATATACATCTCTGGCGATAGAAGTTTGCAAGAGAATACAAAATGAGAAAGGATATAACATCTCTGCGATTAGAAGTGACCATGGAAGATAATTTGAAAATCAGAAATTTGATGCTTTTTGCAAAGAATCAGAAATCTTCCATAACTTCTCGACACCTAGAAAACCTGAGCATAATGGAGTAGTGGAACGCAAGAATAGAACACTTCAGGAATGGCTAAAACCATGCTGAGTGATTCTAATTTACCAAAGTACTTCTGGGCAGAAGCTATAAAGACAACCTGTTATATTCTAAACAGGGTTTTAGTAAGATCTAAACTCAAAAAGACCCCATATGAGCTATACAAAGCTAGAAAGCCAAATGTTGTTTATTTTCATATTTTTGGGTGTAAATGTTTTATTCTAGATAACAAGAAAAATCACCTTGCTAAATTTGATGCTAAATCTTATGAAGAAATTTCTATAGGATATTCTAGTAATAGTAAAGCATATAGGGTGCTTAATAAGAAAACTCTATTTGTAGAAGAATCTATTCATATTATTTTTTATGAATCTGATTCTACTTCTACATTTTAGAAAATGATGATGTTATAGATTTCAATCAAGAAAAGCGGAATGAATAGTCAGAAAAACTAGAACAACTAGAAAATGAGCAGAATGCTGATAATCAGGCTGAACCAGAAGATGAACATGAAGATGAGAACGCAACTGAAAGTCAAATGCCAGAAACAGAAAATGAGAATTCTAAATTACCAAAAGAGTAACGATTCCACAATTATCATCCTCAATAGGATATTATTGACAACCCTTCAGAAGGGGTGATGACTAGAGCTCAACTTAAGAGATATTTAGTAATTTTCCTTTCATTTCTCAATTAGAACCTAAGAATTTAGAAGATGCTCAAAATGATGAAAGTTGGATTCTTGCTATACAAGAAGAACTGTATCAGTTTGAGATAATCCAAGTTTGGAAACTTGTTTCTAGAACTAAAAACCATTCTGTTATTGGAACAAAATGAGTGTTTAGAGATAAGCTTGATAAACATGGTAATGTTATGAGAAACAAAGCAAGGTTAGTGGCTCAAGGTTATAACCAAGAAGATGGCATCGATTTTGATGAGATCTTTGCTTCGGTTGCTAGACTTGAGGCCATTAGAATGCTTTGTGCATTTGCATGTTTTAAAAACTTCATGTTATATCAAATGGATGTGAAAATGTGAAAAGTGCTTTTCTAAATGGTTTTCTAAATGAAGAAGTGTATGTAGAACAACCACCCAGATTTAAAGTGTATGATAAACCAAACCATGTTTACAAACTTACTACAGCATCTTATGATTTAAAATAAGCACCTCGAGCTTGGTATGAAAGACTAAGTAAGTTTCTATTAGAAAATGGTTTTTCTAGAGAAAATGTTGATACTACACTATTATTGAAAAAAAAAGCACCTAATATTCTAGATGTGCAAATCTATGTTGATGACATAATCTTTCATTCTACTAATGACCTTCTTTTAAAGGAATTTTCTAAGATTATGTAGGGTGAGTTTGAAATGAGAATGATGGGAGAATTAAACTTCTTCCTTGGACGTCAAATCAAACACTTGGACGTCAAATCAAACAATGTGATAATAGAATCTTCATAAACAAAGGCAAGCACACTCGAGAATTGTTAAAAAGGTTCAAAATGGAGAATGCCAAGGTATGTAGCACACTAATGAGCCTATCTTCAAAATTAGAAAAATGTGAAAATGGAAAGGATGTGGATATTAAATTGTTTCGAAGTATGATTGGTGCTTTGGTATATCTAACTACAAGCAGACCTGATTTCACTTTAGTGTTTGTTTATGAGCTAGATTTCAATCATGTTCCAAAGAATCTCATTTAATTATTGTAAAAAGAATTTTAAGATATCTTTGTGGAACTTCTAATTTGGGTCTATGGTATTCTAAAGATGATACATTTGAGTAAAAAGAATTTTAAGATATCTTTGTGGAACTTCTAATTTGGGTCTATGGTATTCTAAAGATGATACATTTGATCTTGTTGGGGTATAGTGATTCTGATTTTGTTGGAAGCAGAATAGATAGAAAGAACACGTCTGGAACTTGCCAGTTTCTAGGTAGCGCCCTTGTATCATAGTTTAGCAAGAAGCAGACTTTTGTTGCTGTCTCTACTGCAGAAGTGGAAATTACTATTGGAAGTTGTGTTGCACAAGTTTTATAGATCAAACAATAATTGATAGACTATGGTTTAGCAAGAAGCAGACTTGTATAAAAATCCAATCCAGCACTCTAGAACCAAGCATATAAAACTCAGACATCACTTCATACATGGTCATGTTCAAAAATGTGATATAAAGGTTGAGTTCATCCCTATAGAAAAATAATTGGCAGATATTTTCACTAAATCTTTACATGAAAGCAAATTCTGCTTAATTAGAAGAAAACTGGGCATGTTAGTTCTAAACTCTTAACTTTAGAACTCTGTATATATGTTCTAAATGCTTTCTATATTTGAGATTGAAAGACCACTGGTTTGTTAGTTCTAAACTCTTAACTTTAGAACTCTGTGTGTATATTCTAAATTATTTTATATTTGAGATTGAAAGACTTTTTCTGTGTTATGTTTTAAAATATTATTCTGTGATTTTTTTTTTTTTGAAAAACATTTTTGTGTCTAAAGGACCTATATAAGGTTCTGATGTGGAATTCTAATGTTACCATCTACATCAGATTCTATTTTTTAGACAAAACAAAACAATCAGTTTTTTATTTTTATTTTATTTTGTTTCTTTATTTTATTTTTCACGACAAATTTTTCAATTATGTGTGTAATTTCATTTATTTGAATTTTGTTAGGGTTTTTTTATAACTTGATTCAGTTTATTTTAAACTGTTATATTTTTTTTCTCTTTCTCCCACGATATAACTTCTCTTTTAAGTTGTTTCTCTCTCTCCTAAAACCATGACATCTCTTTTAAGTTGTTTCTCTCTCTCATAAAACCATAACTTCTCTTAATTACTTTCTCTTTCTTCTACCAAAACACCATTTGCTCTTCTCTATCTCTCTCTCTCAATGAAACCCTAGTCCTTCTCTGTTCCGAAACCTGAGATATGAACAAATCGAGTTCCTCCTCCTCCTCCAATTCTATGACTAATGAAGAATTAAAACTTCTCAATAAGTTAATTAAGAAGTACAAAAAGCATGAGTTGGAACTGAAGAAATCAGTAATGAAATCGAATTTAGGAAAAGAGAAATAAGAAGAAAATTAGAGAAATCTAAAGGAAAAGAAAAGGCAGAAGAAAAGGTTTATGTTTCTCATGGCAAAGGTAAGTCTGTCCTATCCCCAAACTCTCTTATGCGCTCTTATGTGATTGATTGGAACTTCTTTGGGAAACCAGAGTTTATTTTTAGAGAGTTTTTATAGGCTCAAGGGTGGATGGAGTTCTTATATGTGAATAAACCTTATTATGAGAATGTGGTTAAGGAATTCTATGCCTCTCTTAGAGTCACTACTCCAGAAGAATTTTCTGTGAGAATTGATGGAGAAACTAGAGTGTGATCCTACACATATCTGAGCAACATTTACAAAATTCCACATAAAGGGTCTAGGGTAACTAAAATTAAGGAAGCCTCTAGGGTTGATGAGTACATAAAGGATGAGTTTATAAGAAAACTTACTAAAAAGGGATCTACAGAAAAACAAAGTGTGATTGAATGTTCTACTTTTCATGTGTAACACCCCTTCTCGGTCCACCCGTAAACCCGAATAAACCGAGCCGAGACGCTACAAACTGGTTGACTGAATGAACTGACATGCTGGCCGAGACGCTACAAACTGGTGTTGACTGATTATGAACTGGTACATGTGAAATCATAATGTATTAATGAACTCTAATAATCATGCTGAATTCTTCTATAGTAATAATGTACCGATATTTACAACACATTGGATTACCAAATTACAAAATGGATTGTTTTAAAGTCTTTTATAAGTCTAAAGTCTTTTGTTCATTAATTAAAGTCTATAGTCATAGGTCTTTAGTATTAAAGTCTTTAGTCATAAAACAGGCTTTTCACAAAAACAAGAAAAGCCTGCGAGTTAAACAGGTAACTCGCTGAGCAAATAAAGCTCAGTGGATATCTCAACATAAAACAACACTAAGCACACATATAAGCAAAAAGCATTATGTAAGCACATATAATCACACATAGCATGCGGCTTTCATTTTACCTTAATGATCTTTCTTACTGTTTATTTTGCTGTATGATTCATGCAGTAGCAAGTTAAAATATCTGTATGGCTCCATAAGGTTATAAGGTTATAGTGGAAACCGAAGTGATAAGATAAACTGTATGATAACTGTATGAATACTGTATGCTTGGCTTGCTATGGCCCTGTATAATCATATCCACTCAACGGCTGTAGCCGGAGTTCCAAACTGTATGGGGCGCAGATTTGCTATTCTATGTCGCGACAATAGCCTTAATCTGCTGGTTTCTACTAACCTCAATGGAGCTTCTTATGTACATGTCAATTTATAACACCATAAACACATAAATGGTTGCATACCTTCATAGTTCATCATGTTGATTTGATTTCACATCATATGAATGCTTGTATGTTGTTTTAATCATTTGTTCCTTATGTTGTATTTTTGTTGTAAATGATTTGGATGCATGCATGTTGGCAAAGGAATGTAATTACATAGCAAATGAAAGCAAAAGAGTGTCACAGCATAATCGCGAGCGCGCCTTGCAAACATCGCGAGCGCGAGAATTCAAAGCATCAGTCGCGAGCGCGACATTCCAAGTCGCGAGTGCGAGATGCTTCCCAGAGAGAAGTCGCGAGCGCGTCTTCAAACCTCGCGAGCGCAAGAAATGCATTTGAGAGTCAGAGGGTTTTCTGGCTCAAGTCGCGACCGCGCAGCACACGTCGCGAGCGCGCTTGTGTGATTCGCGAGCGCGAGATGCGCACACTGAGAGTCAGAGAGCTTCTGGCCAAAGTTGCGACCGTGCATGTGATCCTCGCGAGCGCGAGTTGTGCAATTGAGAGTCAGAGAGCTACCTGACTCAAGTCGCGAGCGCGCAATAGGAAATCGCGAGAAAGTCGCGAGCGCGACTTGCTTTCCAAACCCCGCGGGCGCGCGACGTGTTTCCAGATTGTGCAGTCTGTGTTCTTTTGGCCATAACTCTCAATATACAACTTCAAATTGAGTGATTCCAAAACGCGCGTAAAGCTAACACAAAAAGGGACAAATAACTCTTCTGTGACAATTCCTAGTTCCATCATTTACTGGGGTCAAAATCAAGATGAAGTTGCTGGTAAAATTTCCAGCAAACTCTGGTTCATAAACTCATTCCATCCCCTGTGTTTTCACATCATGTCCCACTCTTCTCACTCACAATAAGCCAACATATCATCTCACTAGCAACACACCACACAATTTTACATGCAAAGAACATAGTAAACAACATGAGATATCAACCTTGACGTTCAAAGCTTGACCTCTGTTTCAAGCTTCTCTTTTTCTGGCACCTTACTTTCTTCTCCTATACACAAGAATTCTCATAACTCATCTCCAATATCACTAAATGAAATAGGAAATAACATCACACTTCAAGGAATTTTACTTACTTGAAGTTGACTTAATGCTTCACTATGTTGACAATTGAAAGAAAATGGGCGGGACAAGTAAGAAGAGAAGGAGAAACGTGAAAATGGGAAAGTGAGTTGATAAGAACGGGTAGTCTCTAGATGAAATGACTTGGCTGTATAACCTCTCTAATTGGCACCTCAAGTGTACAAAGGCTACAACTTAATACCCAAGCTGTATATTTTAATGCAAACAAGTCCTAACCTTTATTTGCAAATAAGTCCACTTCTAATCTCTTTCTTCTAAATCTCCTTCTACGCCCAACCAGGTTTGGTTCAACTCGAACTCAACTCAATGCAAGACTCGACTCAAATGCAAAGACTCAAACTCGGTAGGATGTCACAATTCTCCCTCCTAAATAAAAACTTCGTCTCGAAGGTTTAACCCTGTTGTGAACAGCTGCGGATACTGTTGTCGCATGGTTTCTTCAGATTCCCAAAGTTGCCTTCTTCTGTCTTATGATTCCTCCAAAAGAACTTTTACCAATGTATTTTTCTTAAATTCCGCAAGTTTCTTTCATTTTCTTCTTGGCTAGGTCTGAACTGGTTTTCTTCTTCCGATAAGTGAGATCCGGCTGAATGTTCAATCTCTTCTGGCTGATAACACAAATGGTGAATTGGGTCCTGATCTGTATCTCCTTAACATTGATACGTGAAAGACATTATGAATCCGATCTAAGGTTGAAGGTAAATGCTAGGCGTAAGGCCAATGGTCCGACACGTTCAATCAAATCTCGTATGGACCAATGAAACCTAGGGCTAGCTTACCCTTTTTTGTCAAAACCTTAGGATCTTCTTCAATGGTGAAACTTCAGAAAATACTTTATCACCGACCGAATACTTTCAATATCCTCTTCTCTTTAAATCAGCATAAGACTTCTGTCGATCACTTGCTTCTTTCAGGCCGTTTTCTGATAATCTCCACTTCTCTTCAGTTTCTCTAACCAAATCTGGACGCCAAAATCTTCTTCTCACTTAAGTTCTGTCCACACAGGTGTCCTGCAATTGTCTACCAATACAATGCTTCATATGGTGCCATTTTTAATGCTCGATTGTAGCTGTTGTTGTAGGCAAATTCCATGAGAGGTAATATCTTGTCCCACTGCCTTCCAAATTCCTATGACACATGCTTCATCATGTCTTTCCAGGATCTGAATGAAACCTCTCTCTGTATTGGCCATCTGTTTGAGGATGAATGCAGTGCTAAAATGCAATTTCGTTCCCTAATGCTTTCCTGCAGTTTTACCCATAAACTTCGATGTAAAACCTTGATGACGATCAGATATAATGGATGATGGAACTCCATGTAGTCGAACTATTTCTCTAACATAAATGTCTGCTAGCTAACTTGTCTAGAGAATAGTCCATCTTAACTGGTAGAAAGTGTGCGGACTTAGTTAATCTGTCCACAATCACCCATACTGCATCATGCTTCCGCTGCGTCTGTGGTAAGCCAGTAACAACATCCATCGTGATCTGATCCCATTTCCATGTTGGCACTGTTATTGGATGAAGTAACCCGGATGGCAGTTGATGTTCTGCTTTTACCTGTTGACATGTTAAACATCTTGTTACAACATGTACAATATCGTTCTTCATGCCCGGCCACCAATAGCCTTTTTTCAAATCTTGATACATCTTGGTGCTACCTGGATGCATTGTATATGGACTGTTATGAGCTTATGCAGAATCTCTTTGGTCTAAAGCTCTCCTGTCTGCGGTACAACAACTCTGTCCTTCATAGAATAAAGACTCCACTGTTATCCACTCTGAATTTCCCACCATGATCTTCCTGTACTTGTTTCACCCATAGTGCTGTTTGTGCATCTTTCTTCTGTGCTTCTGCAACTTCCGGAACCCAAGATGGCGTACTTGCATCTGTGCTAGAATCACTCCTGCTGTTGCAACTCCATGCGACATTCTCCATGGCTTTCAAAGTGCAAAACAATATTTCGCCGGCTAAGGCACAAGTACCAACATTAGCTTTGCCCGGATGGTAATTAATGACATAATATAATTAGCCAGAATCTGCATCCACTTCCGTTGTCTTGAATTCAAATCTTTCTGTGTTGTAAATACTTACTGTTGATGATCCTGTAATGTGACACTTTTCACCATACAGATAATGCCGCAATACTTTGAATGCTAGAACAATAGCTGCTTAAGTTCTAAATCATGGGTTGGATAATTCAATTCCATGTGGCTTTAACTGGCTGGAGACATAAGTACCAACTCCTGTCTTGCATAAGTACACATACCTAACCGCAATATGAGAAGCATCACTGTAAATCATCAAAAGTCTTTACCTGACACTGGCTGGGTCCAACACTGGTGCTTCAGTCATTTTTCTCAAAGTGTCAAAAACTCTGCTGACATCTATCATCCCATTGAAATACAACTGCTTTCTTCAATATCTTGTTAAAGGTGATGAAAATGATCAGAGAATCAGCTTTAACGAACCTTCTGTTAAATAACCCCGGCTAACCAGAAAACTGGCAACTTCTGTACATTTCTAGGTGGTCTCCAATTTAACAATAGCTTCAAATCTTCCTTAGGATCCACTCTGATACCCTCCGATGATAACCAACAATGTCCTAAGAAAGAAACTTCTTCCAGCCAAAAACTCACACTTACGAGCTTGGGCAAACAGCTTGTTCATCCCTCAATGCTGAAGTACGATCCGCAAATGTTTATCATGTTCAACCCTGTCTCTGGAAGTAGACAAAAATGTCATCTATGAACACCACCACAAAACTGATCTAAGATATGAATGAAACACGCGGTTTCATGAGGGTCCATGAAAACCGCTTGGTTCATTTGTGAGACCGAATGGCATGAACTAAAAATTTCATTAGTGCCAATATCGGGTCCTGAATGGCAGTCTTTAGCGATATCTTCTTTTCCTTTATCCGCACCTGAATGGTATCCCGACCTGAGGTCGATTTTAAGAAAAACATACCTGCCACCCTTTAATTGATAAACAATCAATCATGCGAAGGCAATGGATACTTTTATTCTTGATTGCAGTTTGTTCAGTTGTCTGTAGTCAAATGCACAATCTAAATGATCCATCTTTCTCTTTAAGCAAATAATACCGGTGCTCCCCAAGGTGATACACTGGGTCTGATAAAGCCTTTGTCCTCAATAACTCCTGTAGCTGAATCTTTAACTCTTTTAGCTCGGCTGGTGCCATTCTGTAAGGTGCAATTGATACTGGTGCTGCTCCAGGATAGACATCAATGGTAAACTCCACTTCCCTCCTTGGTGGTAACCCTGGTAACTGTTCTGGAAATACATCTGGATAATCACACAATTCGCGCGCGCTCTTCCAGCCTGCACTGTCTTTACTCTTTTGGTCATATCTCTCAATATACAACTCCGATTTGGATGATTCAAAAACCCATGTTTCAACATAAACTCAATATTTACTTCATTTATTCAATACCTCCCCTGTTTTCTCACCATTACCAGTCCTCCCACTCAACATAAAGCAATATATTGTCTCACTAGCAACACACTAGCCTGATGTTTGGCTAGCCAATCCATACCCAGAATAACATCAAATTCTCTAAATGGCAACTCCATAAGATCTCCTGGAAACTCTTTTCCATGTATAACAATTGGGCATCTGATTGGTTGAGTATTATGAATAATCTTTTTTACTTAAGTGAGTTATATGATTTTAAATCTGCAAAATTATCTGAAACTATTGTGCTTCTGCTGTGGTTGAAAAAGGTCTTTAAAGTTTAAGTTTTTATAAATCACAATTCACCCCCCCCCTCTTGTGTATAGCCTATCAGGACTTACAGTGTCAAATTAACTCCTGCTACATGTATGGAATGTGTGGTTGGAAATTAATTTTTGGGCCGTGTCAAATTAATTTTTGCTACATGTATGGAATGTGTGGTTAGAAATTAATTTTTGGACCATGTCCAATTAATTTATGCATGTATAAAACGCCTATTTAGAAATTAATTCTTGGACTCTGTCTTTCTTGCTTTAGCACATCCACTCTGATCTATTAAGATGAGGGGTGTAAGGACCCACTTGAAAACTATTATGTTGGATTTCTCCACATCTGGTTTTGTCTAGGATTTATTAAGGCCTTCAGGTTTGAGTGGGATGCTCGTTATGGACCTGGAGACCCCTGTAGTCGAGGCTTGATCGCTGCTTTAGTCGAGTGATACCACTGGCAGAACTAGCCACAACTGATACCGCTGGCATGTTAGCACCCCTAGCTACGCCTTGGCTAAAGGAAGGTCTAGCACTAGCTGAACTACTAGCACCTCTGAATCTCTTGCTTTCTGACTGATAACTACTGGGTGCACTCTGAGTCTGGTCTCTCCTTTGTTGAGACCGCTGGCGTCTGGTACGCTGACTGGCCTGAATTCGCTCTATCTCCTGAGCTGCCTCTACCTCCTGAGCTGCCTCTACCAAAGCTGAGAACTCTCTGAATCTGGACGCTACCACTCCCATCTGAATCTCATCGTTCAGGCCTTCCTGAAACTTTTTACTTTCGGGCTTCTGTTAGCCACTATCTGTTTTACATCTAAGCCGGGTAAATTCTCTTTCATATTCTGAAACGGACATTCTGTTCTGTCGCAGGTATAAGAACTCTTTCCTTCTCGCATCTAGGTAAGCCTCGGTGATAAACTTTTTCTTGAATTCATCCAAGAAAAATTGCCAAGTATGCTGCTCTGGTGGTACTCGCTGCTGAACAGTAGTCCACCATGTGTAGGCTTCATCTATGAGTAATGATGTAGCACAAATCAACTTATCCTCTGGTGAACACTGTAATTGTTCCAGGACTCTCGATGTCCCATCTAGCCAATACTCAGCTATTTCCGGATTCGGCACTATGCTCGGGCTGTGGTACTGCGCTGGCTGCAAAAGCGTGAGATGCTGAGCCGCAGTAAAACTGTGATGCCTGAGACCAGATGCCATATACCTTCCTCTTCTTCTCGCCCCCTACAGTCTCGAGATAAAGTGCTACTGTAACACCCCTTCCCGGTCCACCCGTTAAGACCTGGTTGCTGGCTGGAGCCTCCATCACATGCTCTAAGAGGCGTGTGACTCATCTCACCCTCTTGTGACATCCTCCTAAAGAAACAACACATAGATAGTTTCATCAGGGGTAGTCATGGCATGTACAACTAACACTACTGACTTATGATGCAAGCCCAGGGAAACTGAACATAGGGCTCTAATACCAAAAATTTGTAAACACCCCTTCTCGGTCCCACCCGTAAAAACCCGAATAAACCGAGCCGAGACGCTACAACCTGGTTGACTGAAAATGAAACTGACATGCTTGAAATCATAATGTTAATGAATAATCTAATATCATGCTGAGATTGCTTATAGTAATAATGTACTGAATATTTACAAGACATGATACTAGTTACAAAATGGATTGGGCCCAACTGTGTGCCTCGTACATGCCATAAAAGAATAACAAAATGAGTTTCTACCCTGAAGACCGAGTCTTCTACAGATGAATGGCAGCAGTTGTAAACGGACCCTCTACGAACTAGTCTCAAAACCTGCGATTTAAACAGGTAACTAGCTGAGCAAATAAAGCTCAGTGGATATCTCAACATAAAACAACAATAAGCACACATATAAGCAAAAAGCATTATGTAAGCACAATATAATCACACATAACATGCGGCTTTCATTTTACCTTCATGATCTTTCTTACTGTTTATTGTACTGTATGATTCATGCAAGAGCAAGTTAAAATATCTGTATGGCTCCATAAGGTTATAGTGAAACCGAAGTGATAAGATAAACTGTATGAAACTGGATGAAACTGTATGCTATAGGCCTGCTATTGGCCTGTATAAATCAAATATCATCAAACGGCCTGTAGCCGGAGTTCCAAAACTGTATGGGGCGCAAGATCTGCTATTCTATGTCGTGACATAGCCTTATCTGCCTGTTTCTACCTAACATAGTCACCTCAATGGAGCTTCTTATGTACATGTCATAATTATAACACCATAACACATAAATGATTGCATAACTTCATAGTTCATCATGTTGATTTGATTTCACATCATATGAATGCTTGTATGTTGTTTTAATCCATGTTCTTATAGTATATTTTTGTTGTACAATGATTGGATGCATGCATGTTGAGATGCATGTTGAGCAAAGGAATGTAATTACATAGCAAATGAAAGGCAAAAGAGTGTCACAGCATAAGTCGCGAGCGCGCCTTGCAACATCGCGAGCGTGAGAATCGCGACTGAGAGTTAGAGGGTTTCTGGCTCAAGTCGCGACCGCGTATGTGAAAGTCCCGAGCGCGACTTGTGCATCCTGAGAGTCAGTGTGTTTCTGGCTGAAGTCGCGACCGCGCAACACAAGTCGCGAATCACACAAGCGCGAGATGCGCACACTGAGAGTCAGAGAGCTTCTGGCCAAAGTCGCGACCGCGCATGTGATCCTCGCAAGCGCGAGTTGTGCAATTGAGAGTCAGAGAGGCTTGTGGAGTTCGCGAGCGCGAAATGTGCCATTTGAGAGTCAGAGAGTTTTTGACCAAAGTCGCGACCGCGCATGTGAAAGTCGCGAGCGCGACTTGCTTTCCAAACCCCGCGGGCGCGCGACGTGTTTCCAGATTGTGCAGTCTGTGTTCTTTTGGCCATAACTCTCAATATACAACTTCAAATTGAGTGATTCCAAAACGCGCGTAAAGCTAACACAAAAAGGGACAAATAACTCTTCTGTGACAATTCCTAGTTCCATCATTTACTGGGGTCAAAATCAAGATGAAGTTGCTGGTAAAATTTCCAGCAAACTCTGGTTCATAAACTCATTCCATCCCCTGTCCATGTCCACTCTTCTCACTCAACAAATAAGCAACATATCATTCTCACTAGCAAACACACCACACAATTTACATGCAAAGAAAATGAGTAAACAACATAGAAAAAGATACAAAACCTTGACGTCAAAAGCTTTGACCCTCTACTGTTTCAGCTTCTCTTTTCTGCACTTTTTGAACACTTTCTTCTCCTATACACAAGAATTCTCATAACTCATCTCCAATATCACTAAATGAAATAGGAAATAACATCACACTTCAAGGAATTTTACTTACTTGAAGTTGACTTAATGCTTCACTATGTTGACAATTGAAAGAAAATGGGCGGGACAAGTAAGAAGAGAAGGAGAAACGTGAAAATGGGAAAGTGAGTTGATAAGAACGGGTAGTCTCTAGATGAAATGACTTGGCTGTATAACCTCTCTAATTGGCACCTCAAGTGTACAAAGGCTACAACTTAATACCCAAGCTGTATATTTTAATGCAAACAAGTCCTAACCTTTATTTGCAAATAAGTCCACTTCTAATCTCTTTCTTCTACCCCAAACCAGTTTGGTTCACTTTTCTACCCCAACCAGGTTTGGTTCAACTCGACTCAACTCAATGCAAGACTCGACTCAATGCAAAGACTCAACTCGGTAGGATGTCACAATCCACCTTACACATGTGTAGAATAATCTAGAATATTATAGATTATACACCTAAATATCTTGTGGGCTAGAGTTTTCTTCATGGATCCAGAAGCTTCTTGAACTTGGTAGCTCTTTCTTAGCCTTACTAGACTTTTCCCATGAATTCTAGCGGCTTCCAGAAAATTCCACGTAACACTCTCCCCCACTCAATCTCGTGATGCCCTCGTCGCGTTATACTCCTTTATCTTATCGCTGAACTGCTAAAGAATATCTTCATCCTCCTAGCTAGCTTTAGACTTGGGCAAGTTCTTCCACTTGATCAAGTACTCGCGATAGTTTGGCACTCCGCGTCGCCGTACTACTCGTGAATTGAGAATGCTGTCAACCTCTTTGTCAAATTTGGTAACGACAGCAGTTGGTGCTCGAGTAGACTCATCCCTACTTGGATCCTCATCATCTGCATGATAAGGTTTTAACATGGTAACATGGAAGACATTATGAATCTTCAACTTGGGAGGCAGTTCAACTTGATAAGCAACCTTCCCTACTCGTTTGATGATGGGGAATGGTCCCTCGTACTTCCTCACTAACCCTTTATGCACCTGCGCAATGATCTTAAGTTGGTGTTAATTGGTTAGGAAGGAGTTTGATCAGCACCTTGTCTCCCTCGGCATACTCTCTTGGTCGCCGCTTGGTGTCGGCCCATTTCTTCATTCGTCGAGCAACCTTATCGAGACAAGCACGAGTCTCATCAGCTTTTTCATGCCATTCCCTCACAAACTTGTGAGCTGCTAGATTTGTGCCGGCATATGAAGCTGCGATTGCATTGGGAGTGAGGGGTTGCTGTCCCATAATGATCTCAAAGGGACTTTTGCCCGTGGATTCACTTCTTTGGAGATTAGATTTGAATTGGGTAATGTTAAGTAACTTAGCCCAATCTCGCTGATGGGCACTGACATAATTTGAAGATATAACTCGAACAACGCGTTAATACGCTCTATTTGCCCATCACTTTAGGGATGGAAGCTAGTTGAGAAGTTCAAATCTGTCCCCATCAGCTCGAACAACTCTCGCCAAAACTTGCCAGTGAAGCGGGGGTCTCGATCACTTACGATATTCCGAGGAAGTCCCCATAACTTCACCACGTTCTTGAAGAACATACAGGCTGCTTCATTAACCTTACAATCGGCTGATACTGGAATAAAGGTAGCATACTTGCTAAATCGATCAACAACCACCATGATGCTACCATATCCCTCAGACTTTGGTAATGCGACGATGAAATCAATCGAGACACTCTCCCAAGGTCGCTCCGCTATGGGAAGTGGTTCAAGTAGACCCGTGGGAGGTTGTTGTTCTACCTTGTCTTGTTAACAGACAAGGCAAGTCTTGACATATGTCTCGACGTCATCTTGCATCCTCGGCCAGTAGTAGTGAGCTCTTACTAAGGCTAAAGTATGAGTCTCACCTGGATGTCCGGCCCATTTTGAATCGTGGGATTCCTTAAGAGTTTCTTTACGAAGATTCCCCCATTTCGACACGAAGACTCGATTACCATAGGAATAAAGTACTCCGTCTTGTTCCCAAAATCTTCGAGTCTTTCCTTCTTTTGCTAGTTTGATCAAGTTCCTGGCAAAGGTGTCGTGCTGCATGCCTTCTCGGATATGCTCCAAGAAGTCACTTTGTGGGGTGCTAGCACTAATGTTGGCTAACTTTGCCTTGCGACTCAGCGCATCAGCAATAACGTTGGCCTTCCCTGGTTTGTACTCAAGCCGATAATCGAACTCTGCCAAGAAGTCTTGCCATCAAGCTTGCTTGGGACTCAACTTCTTTTGAGTTTGAAAGTAGCTGGTAGCTACGCAATACGTTTGGCTTCCCCTGGTTTGTACTGCAAGCCGATAAATCGAACTCTAATCGAACTCTGCCAAGAAGTCTTGCCATCAAGCTTGCTTGGGACTCAACTTCTTTTGAGTTTGAAAGTAGCTGGTAGCTACGTTGTCCGTCTTGACCACGAACTTACTATCAAGCAAGTAGTGTCGCCATGTTCGTAGGCAATGAACTATGGCTGTCATTTCTTTCTCTTGGATGGTATACCGACGTTCGATATCATTCAACTTTCAACTTTCATAGGCAATGGGATGGCCTTCTTGCATTGGTACCCCGCCGATAGCGTAATCTGAGGCATCAGTGTGTACCTCGAAAGGCTTTGTATAATTGGGCAGCACCATGACGGGCTCTTCGAACACTATCTGCTTTAATTGTTCGAAGGCATCTTGGCACTGTGATGCCTAATGCCATGAGCAATTCTTCTTGAGTAGATTTGTTAAAGGAATTGAGATGGCTAAATATCCCTTTATGAAGCGGCTTTGCTGGATCCATCATTAGCTTGCCTTCCTTGATCCGATGCCCAAGAAATTCCACTTCTTGTTGAGCAAAGCAACACTTTTCCACCTTTACATAGAGTTCATTTTCCAGGAGAACTTGGAAGACTTGTTTGAGATGTTGCACGTGCTCTTCAAGGGTAGTGCTGTATCCCACAATATCGTCCAAGTATACCACCACAAACTTATCAAGGAATGGGTGGAATAGCTTGTTCATGAGAGTGCAAAATGTTGCTGGGGCATTGGTTAGACCAAAAGGCATCACCATGAACTCAAATGCACCATATCGAGTTACGCAAGTCATCTTTGGCTCATCTCCTGCCGCTATGGGTACTTGGTAGTAACCTGACCGCAGGTCCAGCTTTGAGAACCATCTTGCGTTCCCCAATTGATCAAAGAGATCATCTATCAAGGGTATCGGGTATTTGTTCTTGATAGTGATCTTGTTCAAGGTATTTGTTTGAGAACCATCTTGCGTTCCCCAATTGATCAAAGAGATCATCTATCAAGGGTATCGGGTATTTGTTCTTGATAGTGATCTTGTTCAAGGCCCGATAATCTATGCACATTCGTAAAGAGCCATTATTCTACTTTTGGAAGAGGACTGGTGCGCCATAAGGAGCTTTAGAGGGTTGGATGTACCCTGAATCAATGAGGTCTTAGAGTTGCTTTCTTAGTTCTCCCAACTCCGGAGGAGACATGTGATAAGGAGCCATGGCTGGTGGCTTGGCACCAGGCTCCAACTTAATTTGGTGATCAATCTCCCTTCTGGGAGAGAGCATTTTTGGCAATTGGGGAGGCATGACATCCTTGTACTCATCCAAAATCGTTTGCACACATTCAGGTAAAGACTGTTTAGGATTTGTTACTTCTAACCTCATTTAGTTCCCTTATTGATGCTATAAAGTTTTCGGCTTTGCTTAAGCCCCACTTAAATTGCATAGCTGAGATCGTAGATGGTGATTTCTCTATGCAGTTCAATAGGACAATGCACAGCTTCTCTCCTTCAAGTATAATTAGGGAACTTGAGTAAGGGAAAAGGAGTGCGCATACCTTTCGGAAGAATGTTAGTCCCAATACTATATCAAAATCGTCCATAGGCATGACGATGAAGTCTAGCTTACCGTACTATGGGCCAATTTTAACTGTTACAGCCTTTGCAAATCCAGCAATTAACTTCAAGTTGGAATTTACAGTCTTGATTATGCCACTGCCTCTAATGATATCCAGGCCTAGTCGCTTGGCCTTCTCGATATCAATAAAGTTGTGCGTAGCCCTTGTGTCTAGCATGATGCTAATTGATTTTTCATTAACTGTTACATCAGCATATAGCAGTCCCTTTATCTTGGGGATGCTAGGAGGAAGGGTTCTTATTATGGAGCTCAAGTATTACAGGAATCCCAAGTTGGCTTGGGTTTCTTCTGCCTCTTGCTTTTTATATTCGACATGCATCGCATTTATTGCCTTCTTATTGGGGCAATATTTTGTCCAATGCGGCCCATCGCAAATGAAGCAAGGTTTCAGAGGTTTAGAATCATACCCCTTGGGCAGCTTGTCATATTTTCCGCCGGAAGATTTAGATGAACCGTCCTCCTTGTGACTCTGATCCTTTTTCTGACTATGCTTCTCTCCCCTAGGGTTTTGTTGCAAGAGGGCAAGAGAGAAGACGTGTTCTCTTCTAATTAAGCAAAATTGGCTTTCATTCAATGGTTTAGTAAAGATATCTGCCAATTGCTTTTCTGTTAGAATGAACTCAATCACTATATTACCTTTTTTATATTACCTTTTTGAACATGATCACATATAAAGTGATGTATGAGTTCTATGTGCTTAGATCTAGAATGCTGGACTGGATTTTTGGATAAATTGATGGTGCTTTTGTTGTCACATTTGATTGGTACTGTTTCTAATTTCAGACCGTAGTCTGCTAATTGTTGCTTAATCCATAGAACTTCTGCAACACAGGTGCTAGCAGCAATATATTCCGCTTCTGCAGTAGAAAGAGCAACAGATGTCTGTTTCTTGCTAAACCATGATATAAGGGCGCTACCTTGAAACTAGCAAGTTCCATACGTGCTTTTTTTATCTATTTTGCTTCCTGTAAAATCAGAATCACTATACCCAATAAGATCAAATGTATCACCTTTAGAATATCACAGACCCAAATTAAAAGTTCCATAAAGATATCTTAGAATTCTTTTTGCAGCAGTTAAATGAGATTTCGTGGGACATGATTGAAATCTAGCACATAGACATTCACTTTAATGTCAGGTCTACTTGCAGTTAGATATAGTAAAGAACCAATCATACTTCTAAACAATTTGATGTCTACATCCTTACCTTTTTCATCTTTTTCAATTTTGAGGATGGACTCATTGGTGTACTACATACCTTTGCATTCTCCATTTTGAATCGTTTCAACAATTCTCTAATATATTTATCTTGGTTTATGAAAATTCCATTTTCACATTGTTTGATTTGAAGTCCAAGGAAGAAGTTTAATTCTTCCATCATGCTCATTTTGAACTCACCCTATATAATCTTAGAAAATTCCTTACAAATAAGATCATTAGTAGAACCAAAGATTATGTCATCAACATAGATTTGTACAACTAGAATATCATGCGCTTTATTTTTGATAAACAGCGTTGTATCAACCTTTCCTCTAGAAAAACTATTTTCTAATAAAAACTTACTTAATCTTTCATACCAAGCTTTAGGAGCTTGTTTCAAACCATAAAGAGCTTAGGCTTTAAGGAGCTTGTTTCAAACCATTAAAGAGCTTTAGTAAGTTTTGAAACATGATTGTGTCTTATCATATATTCAAACACCAGAGGTGTTCTATGCATACATTTCTTCATTATAGAAAAAAGCATTTTTCACCATCCATCTTTCATATAACATTGAATGTTTTTAACAACATACAAATGCATAAAGTCATTCTAATTTCTCTAGTCTAGGCAACCGGTGGGCAAATGTTCATCCAAAATCAATGTGCCTTTTCCTCTTGGTTGTACCCTTGAGCCACTAACCTGGTTTATTTTCTCACAACGATTACTCTGGTTCATCAAGCTTTATTTCTATACACCATTTTGGTTTCCAATAACAGATGCCGTTTTTAGGTCTGGAAACAAGTTTCCCAGATACTTTGGGTTTATCTCAAATCGATTTAGCCTGCTTCTTGCCATAGCAAGATCCAATTTTCATCATTTTGAGCATTTTCCTAAATTGCATCTTCTAAATTTTTAGGTTCTATTTGAGAAACGAAAGCAATATTACCAAAATATTTTTTATATTGAGCTCTAGTCATCATCCTTTCTGAAGGATTATCCATGATGTCCTCTTGTGGATAATACTTGTGAAATCGCCATTCTTTTGGTAATTGAGAATTTTCATTTTCTGTCTTTGGCATTTGACATTCAGTTGCATTCTGATCTTCATGATCATCTTCTGGTTCAGCCTTTGTATAGCTCATATAGAGTCTTTTTAAGTTTAGATTTTACCAAAGCCCTATTTAGAATATAACATGCAGTGTTAATAGCTTCTGCCCAGAAATACTTTGGTAATTTAGAATCACTCAGCATGGTTCTGGCCATTTCTTGAAGTGTTCTATTCTTGCGAAGTGTTCTATTGCTTTGCGTTCCACTACTCCATTTTGTGGTGGTGTTCAAGGTGCTTGAGAATTATGAAAGATTTCTTGGATTCGTTGCAAAAAGCATTGAATTTCTATTTTCAGAATTCTCCCCCGATGATCACTTCGTAATTCAGAGATGTTGTATCCTTTCTCATTTTGGTATTCTCTTACAAAGGCTGAAAAAACATGTCATATGAGCTCTCTTATTTCTAAGGAAGAGTGTTCCAGGTGAATTGGAAATAGTCATGCTACAATACAAAATTGCATAGGATTTTCCTCTAAGGACTAGGAGGTAATAGGACCAAATAAATCAAGGCTTGTGTAGCAATCTTTGCTATAAGTCTAGAAGTAGAAAACCATGCTCTATAAATTGAAGATGTTCTAGTTTGTGCCCAATTGACAGAGCATCACAAATGTTGATTTTTTCTTCAAAATTTTAGTTTTGGCAAACTCGAACAGGCTCTTTCTTGTACGACAATTATAAATAAGGTGCATGCTTGCATGTTCCAATCTTTCTATGCCATAACCAATCTAGAATTATCAACAGGAAACAAGCATTATTGCTCTACGGTTATGATATTCAGAACATTAATCCGGTAGTATATTCTCAAACCTTTTATCCAACAAATTAAAGTCTTTGTTATCATGCATATTTTGAAACTTCACAATAAAGTCTGGGTTCAAAGATCGACTCTTCTATTTTTTATTCACAAATCTGCCTTGCACTTAACAAGTTATTATATATCCTCTCTAATAAAGCGCATACATCTTCTACGTTGGAAGATTAGAACCTAAGGATTAGAACCTACCATACCAATACCAACGATTTTACCTTTCGCTTTATCTCCAAAGCTTACTGTACCTCCCTTTTTCTTTTATAATCTGGTGAATTTCTTTCTATCACCACTCATATGCCTAGAGCAAGCATTGTCCATGTACCACATTTCTATTTTCAGCTCACTCCTCAAGCACACATTACTTTCTTCACGCTTTTGGACCGTTGCATTTGTTTCATCAACTTTCTATGTTGAAGTCAGAGTGCTGATTTCCTTGGAGTCAGAATTGATAGTGGCCATCAGACAGATATTTGCAGTTTCTTCTTGGTTACTTTGGGTACTTTGGCTTTCAGAATTCGAATCATCTGAATCACTCCAAGTGGCTACGAATGCCTGCTTCAGCTTTTCTTTCTTTGACTTCTTTTTCAGTTTAGGATAATTAGGCTTGATATGTCCGAGCTTGTTGCATTCATAACAAACCACTTCAGAAGGTTTTTTCTTGGGCAAGTTGCTATTTTTAGGTGGAAAGTTCTTTTTGATAAACTTTTTCTGTGGCCTTCTACTCTTTCTATAGAACTTTTTGAATCTTTTAGCAATCTTTTTAGCAAACAAGTGTTTTAAATCATCACTATCAAGATCAGAAGAACTTTCTTCACTAGAAACTACTTTCAAAGTCAGTTCTTTCTTTTTCTTATCTTCTACAGTCAAAGAAGATTTCACTCTTCTGAAACAAGAAGCTCCTATCAAATAATTCATAAGTAACAGGGAGTTTCTATGTAATTTGCATACACATTCCTATAGGAATTGTCCCATTTTTAGGTAGAAGTCTAAGGATTTCTTATAAGCTTCATCTCCCTGAAATTTCCTTTCCGAGAGTTCTCAAAGGGATTAACTGGTAATTAGTAAATCTAGAATTTAGTTCAGCAATAGTTTCTCTTCTGCTCATACTAAACATTTCATATCTCTCTAAAGGATACTTTAGTCTGAATTTTTCCACTCTATCCATAACCTCATGAGGTAACTCCAAGTTTTTTCCCAAACTTCCATTGCAGACTTTGCATCCAACATTAGTTTTTCCCAAACTTCCATTGCAGACTTGCATCCAGACATTTTGTTGTATTCTGTTGGATGAAAAGCACAATGAAGAATATTAATAGCTTTTGCATTTATAGAAATATCATTCCAATCAGCATAAGTATATTCTTCTTCTGATTTTCTAACTCTCTCATTTTCTACAATTTCATAGGAATGCGAGGACCAGTAATGACATTCCTTCAGCAATTTATGTCAACTGATTTTATGAAATTTTCCATTCTAGTTTTCCAATAAGAGTAATTAGAACCATTGAACAAAGGTAGTCAAGAAACAGATTGACATTCTAAAGAAGTAAAAGGAAGTGGGGCTACCATAGGATCTTATCTCTTAAGCTGTTAAGCTTTGGTAAGTCAAGAGCCAAAGCTCTGATACCAGATTGCGGGTCCTGAATATGTTTGGCACAACCCAAGAGGGGGTGAATTGGGTGGTGAATTGGGTTTTCTAAAAATAAAAATTTAACTTTAAAAACAAAACTCAGAATGCTGATGCAGCGGAAAAATGATGCATTAGTGAGAGTAAGTTATTGTGATTAGACCTTTCTCACAATGCTCTATTCAGAAAGTAGAAAGACTTTGCAAAGTGCAGCTATCAATTAAAACTGCTTCACAATGTCTTATTCAATTTTAAAACTTCTTTATGAAGGAAGGCTATTACTTTGAGAACATCCTCATAAAGTTTAGATAAATATAAAAGACTATGTGAAGAGACAGTTATTGAATTCTGAACTGCTTCACATAGCTTTAATCAAGATTAGAAAACTGATGTTTAATCAAGATTAGAAAACTGATTAGAAACCCAAATAGTGAAATATACTAAAAATAGAAGAACAGTTTAGAACTTGGTATTTTCACTATGCAGAAGTCCTGAGTTCTAATGTTCAGTAATTGATAAAACTTATTTCAATTTAGAACATTAAAACCTTTAACAACTTTAATATTTCTAAAATATAAACAAAAGTGTGTGAGTAAAATAGTATCAAGCAGAACTTCAGAAAATAAAAAGATTAACAGAGTGATTTATAGTGGTTCGGCACTAACTCGCCTACATTCACTCCCCAAGACTCATCTTGAGATCCTCAACTATGTTATCTCTTTTCAAGGGTAAGAAGAGACAAACCAATAATACAAGGCAATAGATTAACTCCTAGATCTATCCTTTATCCCACTAAATTTTCAAAGGTTCTAGTTAACCTCAACCCTCTCTGTTTTTGGCAGAGAACAGAAACTCAAATCAAGATATTAGAATCTCCTTCACGGAGAAGGTCGCTTGATAACCTATTTTACAATAACTTTTTACCTAAGCTATTATACAAAAGCTTATCAAACGAAAACCTGTCTACTAAAGATTACAGAATCTAAATAGATAGACAAAAATGCAAATATAAGCACAGGAAAAACAGTTTTTAAGATTAGAAAATCATTTTAGAAATCAGAACTGTTTTTCAAAAGAAGTTGTTATAAAAACTGTTTTTCAAAAGAAGTTGTTATAAAATTTCTTTTCTCTTTTGAAGATAAAACGTAAAGTACTAAGATGAAAAAGAAATAAAGGAGGTTGAGAATAAGTCTTGAGAGATAAAAAATATGATCAATGGACGAACACTCTTAAAAACTTTTTTCCCCACATCTTTTAAAGAAAAGACACCTTTTATAGAGAGAGATAATAATCCCGTTTTTAGAAAGTAAAATCTCTTTTTCAAATTTCTATTTTTAGAAGATACGGAGATCTTTGTTACCAAAAATTCTTTTGAATCAATATTCTTTCTTTTTGGTAAGCGAATAAGAGAAATATAACTTTCCTTTAACAACAAGATTTTCGAAAATAAAAGAAATATTTTTTTTGAAACAAATATTTACCAAAAACGATTTGAGATAGAATCTCTTTCGTTTAGGTAAGAATAAAATCAAGATTTTGAATCTCTTTAAAAGTTTTGTTTTCGAAAATGAAGAGCATAAAAACCTTATTCGATTTATTCTTATTATCAAAATCGTTTGAGACAAAGTCTCTTTAATTTAGGTAAGTGAATTTCGAACCTTTATGAAGATAATTTTTGAAAAACTAAAAAAAAACTAAAAACAAGTTTTTTTTAAAATATTGTATTACGAAAAATGATTGAAACCAAAGATCTCCTCCACTGTAGAGGGCGTTAAGATAAATCAAGGAACGAAAAATTCTTTTGATTTTGTTTTTTTTTAATAGTTATTGTTTTGTTTGTTTTTTTATGTTTTTATTTAAAGAGTTTATTTTCGAAAAAAAATCCTTTTTGATAAAGAGATGTAATGAAATTAATTTTGTGCTTATATATGGGATGTTCTCTTCTATCCTAACAATGGAATCCTAAAAATCTAACCACTAAGGTCTCAATAGTCTTCATGGATCCTTGGGAAATTGTTTGGATTGCCTTGTTTATTTATTGTACCTTCCATATATATAAATCTGGCATGAAAAATTAATTATTAGCACAAAATAATATAATTTGAATTTATTTGTTTTATTGTCAATCATTCAAAAAATGCAGATAAAATATTTGACCTTTGAAGCCAACAGAACTCTATAATTAATTCACCGAAAAAATTTAATTTTTTGAACTGAATTTTAACAAACATTTATTTACCGAAATCGATTGGCCTCTGAACGGAATAAGCTCGACCTCTCACCAAAGTATGGGAATTATATGAATAAATTAAAATTTAATTATTCTCTTATTCACATATTTTATATATATATATATATATATATATATAAATGGAAACTAACGAACATGTGAATGACAGTTAACCATCCTCTTTAATACTATTCCATCTTTGTCTTTTAGCTTTTTATAAGTGATTTTCACTGTGTCATGCACTCTTTTCTTATGGCTATTGCCTATATATATATATATATATATAAATGGAAACCTACGAACAGTGAATTGACAGTTTAACCATCCTCTTTTAATACTATTCCATCTTTGTCTTTTAGCTTTTTATAAGTGATTTTCACTGTTCATGCACTCTTTTCTATGGCTATTGCAGTTTCTTCATTCTTTTAACACGTGTGAAATTCTATTTTAGTTGTACCCTCTCTACACGTGTAGAGATATTATGATTTACTATGTTTTTCTCAATTTTTTCTTTTATGTTCAGGACATTCAAAATAACATCAATTTTGGAAATTAAATTGGTTTATTAACTTTAATTTTTATCACATATGTCTTCCACATATGATATTTTATTCTTTATTTTATTTTACCACAGACTAGCATTAAAAAGTTTATGTTTCAAGCATTTTAATAATTTTGCCTTAAAATCTTTTCTTTTACTATACTTTCTAAAGTTTTCACGTCCTAAATACTATAATTTATTAATAATTTATTTAAGATTTATGTCTAAAGTTTAACGGCAAAAAGAATCATTTAAATAAGTGAATATCCAATCGTTTTTTTCCATCTTTCTTTTTTTAAATTATTTTTTAATTTAATTTATGTTTCTCAAAACTAAATAAACTTAAATATTTATAAATGAACTAGTAAGTATAGATTTCAACTCTATAAAAAAATTATTGATTACATATTTATCAACTAGATTATTACTTCAAATTAAATATTTTTTTTACAAATAAAATTATCTTATAAATATTTTTTTATTAAACAAACTTTAATATTTAGTTTTGTCCATTTGGAATCACTGTATTGATGCAAATAAAAATTTTTCCTTTTGCATATACACAGGAGGTATTCAAATATAAATTTATGACTAAACTTACTTTATGAGTACATAATTATAATTTATGATATTTTATTTTAGAAATTATTCAATTCAGTTATTATTCAATTATTTTCTTACATATTTTCTAAATATAAAATTTACTAAACTATAAGAAAAATTTTTTTGACTATTCTCTAAATATAAAAATTTACTATACTATAAAATTATCATTCTATTATGTTTGTAACTATTCATTTTAATACTCTTAGATTTTTATTATTTACCACTAAATTTTTTCAATTACATTTTAATCTGAAAAGCTTTTAACGATGAAACTGAAATTTATAAGAAAAATGTGATAGATAATACTTATTTTATTTAAAAAATTTTGCTTAAATAGACATCAAACCTACCCGCAAGCAAGTGCGGGTATAATATAAAACTTGTATATTCTAAAAGAAAATAAATAATCAATCAGGCTTTGAGGAATATCCTTATCTTCTAGATAGAATCCAACAAATCAATGTAAAAGAAATGTAGAGCTTCTGTAAATTTCACCTTCATACTAATACTAATAGCAATTTCTGTGTAAATGTACAAATTGGTTTGGAACTTTTATATCTATATTACCTTCCCAGACACATGTCAGCCTGGGATTGAACGGCGCTGAGTAAAGCTTCACCATCATCATCTTCATCATCAGAATGAAGCCAAGAAATATAAACAAAAAAAAATATTCATAACCATGATTTGATCTTGATCATGATTGATTCTTGACTCGTCTGATTCGAGGGGAATGATTTTGATGAAGCAAGAAAACCCTCTTCAGGGCTTTCATGAAAACCTCAAAGCCAGCATTAGGCTTCCTTGGAGCAGAAATCATAGCACCATTATTTCTAACAGACGGTCTTAAAGATTGAATTGGAACACAACCCATATTGACCATATCATGAGAACCTGAAAATCTTGAACTATTCCCACAGCTATAGTTTCTCTTCAACATTAAGTCTTCATTAAAATCTTCCCATAACATATCCATCTTTTCTTCATCTTCCACCCAAGAAAAGCTCTTTCTTTGACCAATATTATTCTTGATTTGTTTATCTTTAAGAGGAAAACAATCTTTAAAATATTCTTCTTGGTCACTTTCTTCATTACTTTCTCTCTTTGTGCTTTTACTATGGCAAGAATCTGGAGATAACTGCCAAAGAGGTGGGGAGTCGATGGCCGCCGGGACCGTGCCCGTCAAGGTAGGGAAGCTGAAGTCTTCAGAAGTGGTCGTGGTGGTGGTAACGGTGGTGGTGGGCATGGCTTGGTTCTTGAAAAATAATAAGAGATTTGGGTATTAGAAGGATAGAAAGTTTGGTCTAAGGCACATGGTTTTTGGACATTAGTAGTTCAACCGCTACAAAACATATGTTTTGTGTTTGGTTTTTGGATGAAGAATAAGGGTATTATGGTCCCACATAATTTGATTAATGTTCCTAAATAGGAAGATTAGATTTGGATACTTGTGTGGGCCCATTAAAATTTGGAATATTGTTTTGAAATTGGATAATTTGTTAAATAATTTAACTACTTACATAGAAAGTGTAGATGTGGTGAAACTATCAAATTTAATGTATAGAACAAAGTCTTATATATTATCCAATTACCAAGAAAATGTTTTCCCTCCCTCCACGCTGTCCTTAACATAAAATAAATTGTTAAATTTAAGCTTTTTCTTCATTTTTTCCCTTATTTTTTAATTTTTTTTATTATTTTGATTATACAAATACAAGTAAAGAAAAAATGAAATTGATTACCATCAATGAAGACTTAACACATAAGTGTTTATGTAATTGAATTTGTATCAAATACACTTAATACATAAGTGTTTTTTTATTATTTTGTATAAGTGTTTATATCAAATTCACTTATATGTATTTTTTATAATCTTCATCAAATTCAAATAAATATATTATTTTTAGGCAAACTCTTTTTTATAAAAAATATCCAATGTTCGAAGTTTATTGGCCCAATTAATCCAGCTTTTTGCCAGATAGATCCATAATAGATAAATTGCATGACTTAAACTCGAAACCTCTAGTTAATGAATAAAGACTCTAGCTATCCTATCTTAACTATTGATGGTACACACTCTAGAATTAATTCAGATGAGATGATGAGAATGAAAAAAATAACTCTAGTTGCCATAAAAGAGAGAGAAAGTGTTAGGATTTTAGTTGCAAGATAAGGTATATATGAAAATTATTTTATATTTCAAATTAGAGGTATGAAATTTTTAGTGTGGGGTTTATATGAACTTAAACTCTTCGACATCGACAGTTAGCTTTTGGGATATGATTTTCCTAAAATTATAAGAATTGATATTAGACTCAATAAAAATAAAAATTATCATAAATAAATAATTTTCTATATACTAAGATAAGTTATAATACATAATTTTCATATATAAAAATAAAGACTTATAAATTAAAATAGATAATCTCTAATATCATAATATTTTACCGTCTTTAATATGATATCAATAATAATATAAATATTTTATTCAAAAAGATAATAATATAAATATTTGTTTCATAAATAATTAGATATTAATATATATCAAATTAATACTATTACATATTGTAATAAAAAAAGTAAGTTGTTTTATAAGTAAATAATACAATAAATATTCAATAATTTAAAATATACAATAATCTTAATTAATACATACCTTAATGTTTTTTTTTTCTTTTTTCATGGGTTTAGTGATCTATATAAATGAAAATAAAAAGACCAAACAGTCCTTACCAACTTAATTATATCATCGATCATATGATATTTTTTATGATATATTCATTCTTTCATAAATTTGCAGTACCAATTATGAAGTTATACATATTATTAGTAATTTGTAATATCAAATGGTATAAATGAACGGTACAAAAAAACTTTGTACATTCCAAAAACAAAACATATATAGAAATAGAATTAGCCTTTGAAAAAGGAAACTATGAACATCTCATCTACCGCCGGATTGCAAGGAGGAATTGCTTCCATTTGATTAAAGTTTTGGTTACAATTTTCCAATTTAGTGGCCTTGACTCTATTATATAGCTTTGAAAGGGATTGCAATTTGCAAATACTACACATAATTTGTATGTTGAAATTAGACAAGTCGTCATCAAGTCAAAGGCTATTACTAATTCGTCCTTTCCATGTGAATAGATAAACAAAAAGAGTTACTTATAGTAAATTTGGAGTTTTAAGCATGTATTAGAGTTTTTACTTAGATATAGAAGTTGCATGCATCAAGCTATGTTCCAAATCATTTATAGTCAGTGGCTTATAGTGCTTCTCATGAACAAAATGAGGAAGCTCTTTTCCTTTGAGAGATTGGTTGGTGGACTTTGAATTTTGAACCATGAGTTAATCCCAAGTGACTTCAATGTAAATTTATTCAAAGCAAAATATTTCTATTAGATGGTTAGGAGACAAGCAAACATAGGAGCTTATACTCTAGCTAGAGCTTCTTAGAGCTTCCTATAATTATTCTAAGAACCATGTTTGGGACGGTATACCTAATGCTTGGCCTCTATTTATCACTCAAATTAATAGAAGTTTGAGTTTTCCTTTTCCAAAAAAAAAAAAAAAAAAAAGAGCTTCTTAAGCTTCCTATTAATTATTCTAAGAACCATGTTTGGGACGGTATACCTTAATGCTTGGCCTCTATTTATCACTCAAAATTAATAGAATTGAGTTTTCCTTTTCCAAAAAAAAAAAAAAAAAAAAGTAGGAAGAAAAAAAAAAAGTCAAAGTTAACAAAAAAAAAAAAAAAAAAAAGTTAGGAAGAAAAAAAAAAGTCAAAGTTAATAAATAAAATTAAAAATCAAAATAATTTATAAAGTAAATTTAAAAAAAAAAATTATTTATTATGAAATAAGTGGATGTCCTATATGAGCTAGAAGTTTATATTTTTAATTGTTGTGAACTCTGTTTTCCTGATTTGTATAGGTTTCTATTAGAGTTCCACTTATGTAACTATATATATACATGTGGCTTCTTATCAATAATAAATATATTGTCGTAATCTCTCCATATTCTTCATATTTTCTCTTTACTTCTCTCCCTATTATTTTATAACACGTTATCAGCACGATCCATTCTACCACTACAATTTTACCTTATCGCTTTGATTTTTGTTCTATTACTCTTTTGATCAAGTCGCTTAAAGAAAGAACAATTTGTGGTTTACGACAATCAAAATTAAGATATGAGTATTTTAAATTTGTTTTCCTTTGAAAGGTAATTCTCAACGCGTTTGAGAATTTTATTATTATTAATCATAAATAAATATTTATTATGATATTAAATTACTAATTGTATATTGTAGTATTTTGATACTTAAAAACACCCACAGTTATTAATAACTATTAACTTGGATACTTGTACGTCAGTCACGGTTTTTTTTTTATTCTGAAAAAAATGAAAAAAATTGATCTAGGATTGTCACAGTTTGTTTGTGTAAAAGTTATTATTGTTAATTTTCACTTTCACATGTATTGTTGATTTTGGATTGTCAACGATTTTACTTCCTTTTCATTGTTTGTTTTTGTTGTATCGAACAATACTAACAATTTATTTTGATATTTAAAAGATCAAATATATATAATTATTACTGTTCATAGATTATAATTATGATTGCTATACAATTTCAATTAATTATTAACAATAATATACAATATTTATTAATTTCCTTTTATTAAGTATGTTTGAGATTTAGATTTGATGTCTATTGAACTACAATAACAAATTAATTATATAATATTCTATTTTAGTGAGTTCATCCTATAATATTATTATCAGCTATAGTTATTTTGTTTTGTTATAATACTATCATCTTGTCAAACCTTACAAAACTTAAATCTATGGCCCTTAGTGTTATGGGCATGAATCATTTACCATGGATCTTGAAGATATAGAAGAAAATTAAGAATAAAATCAAAATAGCATAAAGGTAATAATTTTTCTCAATTGAATATTTGATAATTAAATATCCGTTTTTTTTTTTTTTTGGAATTGTTTGAAAGAAAGGTACAATTGCTAAAGTTTCATCATAATAAAATAATTCTGCAGCATTAAGGTTATTGTTTTACTATTATAATTGTTGCTATACATTTATATATATTATCCATATGGATTATTTTATTATTGTTCTATATTAGTATGTATTATTCATGTAGTATAAATTTTGAGAATTGATTTTTTAAATACAATTAAGATATTGTTGTTATTATATTTGGAGCTATATTATCCCTTCATCTAGAATTGCCAATGATATTTATGCTTCGAATATGCTCCTAAAGTAACAAATTCAAAACAGAGGTTTTTAATATATATTTTGGATTTATTTCATATATTTTTTGTCATTGAGCAAAGTAAAGAAATCTTAGTAAAGATCATTGAGGTCGCTAATTAGATTTTGCTCCAATACCTGAAGTGAATGGAATAACATATATATGGATATAGCGATGTGTATCTAATTAAATTGGATGCATTCCCTAAAGTGAATACAATAATATATGATATTGGGTATGAACATAAACAGTGAAAAAGATATACTTATCATTGAGAATATTAATAAGATCACAATTGATATTAATGGTCTTAACAATTATGGTGGCCACATAATTAAGAATAAATTTTACCATCAGAAGTGATACAAATAATGTGATATATATGAATATTTGATTATGTACTTATGTACACTAAAATATGTTAGATCAAATTTGGCATTGGTAGTAAAAGAATATTTAAAGTCTTCAAAAAAGTATGTTTACTACCTAGAAGAATGAATTTTACGCATAATGCACTATTCCAAAGATATTCATCTAAATGGATATCATATAGAGATAATGATTGAAATAAATATGATTATAAATTGAAAGTTTACAAATCTAAATACTTTTATTATTTGGCATGATCGGTTTGGACCATCTCAATCAATAATTGTAATACCCCAAATTTTTATTTTCAAAACTTTTGAATTTTCATTAAATCAAAAATCCAGATTTATGATAATATGGGCTGTTAAGACCGAGTAATTTAAATTTATTGGCATGATACGGTTTGGAACCATCTCAATCAATAATTGTAAATACCCCAAATTTTTTAGTTTCAAAACTTTTGAATTTTCATTAACAACCCAAACTCCGAGAGAGAGAAATCCAGATTTTATGATAATATGGGCTGTTAAGACCTGAGTAATTTTCTTTAATTGAGCCTAAAAAGTTTTACGAATTGGGGCCCAAGCCCAAAAACATATTATTTAGAATTTCGTTTTGGATAAATACTTAAAAATTTCGATGAAAAAAAAAAAATGGAACACTAATTGCTTAATCGAAAAAAAAAAAAATGTGTCTATATATATGAACTACTATATAAATTAATTCAGCCTAAAAATTAAATATCTTTGTTATTAATATTATGAATAAAATTTGAAAAAATATTACGGAACTTGAACAAAATAATTTCAAATAAATTGAACCGGACCCAAAAAAATCAAATTAATTTTTCGAAAATCAGATTAAAAAAATCCATTAAATTCCAATTTGAAAAACACCAAAAGCTAAACCTATGATTTAAACCAAAACCAGAACTTGACATCGACCCAAACCCCATCACCAATTTAGAAAATTTTCTAAAAAAAAAAAAAAAAAAAAAGAAAAATTAGAAAATTCTAGAAAAAAAAAAAAGAAAGAAAAGAGAAACGAGAAGAGAGACTCAGTGGTCTCTCTCTCTCGCTCTCCTCTCTCAACAATCCCCCTCCCCTTTTCTTCTCGTTCTCCGACCACCGGCAGTCAAATTCGGCAAATAGATACTCTAAAAATATCTACTCGTCGCAAGGAGTTCTATTTAAACTTTGGTTTGCGCAATTTGAGCCCGGATTGAGAGAAATCTCAACCGAAACATTTAGCACCGTTGCAACAACTTCTCCAGCGATTTCCCATCGTTTCCGATGACTTGAGGCGTTGACTTGAGGCGTACGAGGTAGGGTGTTGATCGACCCTCTCTTCTTCCTCGTTCAATTTGGTGGCCCTCCTCGTCGACTGTAAATAGCCCCGGCATCGGAAAACCCAAAATGGGGTATCACCGAAACCTTTTCGGTCAATCTCCGCGCGCGCCCACCGGCTCAATTACCCACCTTGATTTGAAATACATATTAGTTGATCCTCTCATCGAAAGGACGAATAAATGAATGATAATATTAGTGATCCTCTCATCGAAACGAATAAAATGATATATTGTTTGTTAATTTTGGTGAAGATTTGACTTTTTCGGCCACCGTGCACGGCGGCGGCTGCGGCGGTCCGGCGACCGGCCGGCGAGGCTCCAGCGAGGACTTCAAAGGCAGCATGTTCTCCTCTTCGCGCGGATCACGGAAATCAAATCCGATTTTCGATCGGTACACTCTAAAGCTTAATTAGCAATTTTTGAATAAATCCCGAGATAATTAATTAATGAATTTAATTAAGTAGTTAAATAAATTAAATTGGATATTGTTAAATATATTCCATGAATATTAATTATAACTATAAGATCGGTGTTGAAATATAAATTTCTAGCTAATAATAATGTAAGTAAAAAAATTTGGAAATTTTATTAGTAAGTAAATAGTTATAGCATAATTAATTATAATGAGAATTTAATTTGATTAAGAATATGATGCTCCCGATGAAATAGAACTGGTATCCAATTGAATGAAAGAATGAAATGATGGTTATTTGGCGGACAAATGAGTTAAATGTGAATTGCCCGATGGATGGCTATGTGTTGACATGTGGATTAATGTAAAATTTGGTTTAGTACGTTTTATAGAAGGGAAATGCTGCGAAGGGTCGGAGTGAGAAGCACGTAGAGGTAAAAGACTTAAATTAATCATATCTTAATGGAGATGACGATTAAAATTTAGGTATTAAAAGAAATATTTAAATACAATATTAGGATATTATCAATTAACAATATTCCTCCACCGAATAATTAGAGATCTTTATCAAAGGTTAATAAATTTAGAATAGTTATTTAATATAAATGAGAGAAGCTCCAGATATAATATGCATATATTACAAGTGAATTAAAGTGACCCAAGTAACCAAAATAAATAAAATGAGTGTGAAATATAAGTGTTTTTGAAATTAAATTCCTAAAATTAGAAGTTTCCTTGTTTATGGAAGAGAGAGGTTTAATAAGAAATACCAAAATGCGAGGATCAAAAAGCTGGAAGCAATGTGGGCTAAAAAAGGCAAGTCCTTTTAAAGGACAATAAAGAACTGATGTGTTGAATAACTAGTATCATCCGCCTGCATTCATGCATGTCAGCGCTAAATGTATCATGCATTAATTTTGTTGAATTGCAATAAAATTATGTGCACTGTTTGTTGATATTAAAAATTGTTTGAAAATTACTTGTGCTATGAAGTATACCTGTGCCTTGTTTGGTGTGGAATTGGGATGACGTGGACCAGCGCGAGGGTTTTGTGAGGACGGTCTGTGATATGGAATCCTGAAATGATGATATGTATATGGAATTTGACGCGTCGGCCGGAGAAAAATCCGCCCCGTTGTGCACTCTGATGATATGGATTATATGGAAATCACAGGAAGGCTTCTGTTTGTTGCGGAGCACGATCTGATAATCTAGAGATTTGATTGTTAGCCCCGCAGGTTGACCTCCTGTTGTGAGCACTTGTAGTGAATGCTAGATTGATGGAAGACCACCGGGTTGCCTCCTGTTTGGGTAATGGAAAAGAAATAGAAGAGAATGGAAAACAATGAAGAGGACTGGTCAGATGAGGGATTAGAACAGTTGGCCGTATGGGGGATTCGGCTCCCTGGTGCACATGTATGAGGAGGCGAGCCCATGTGTGAGGACGGCTCGTGGGGATTCAAGGTGGTGCCATTGAACTAATTTTCCCACGGATGTGATTTTTAAATGAAGGTGATAATAACTGTGATTGCTGTTGTATTTCCATTTTGTGTGACACTGCACTTGATCATATTATTCGATGAACTTTTAAAAAAAATAAAATATTCAAGCATTTGTGTGATGTTGGGGTGAAAGGGTTATCTAACCCTAACTAAACATTGAGTTTAAGGCGCTCACTGAAGGTCCTGCCTAACTTTTTTTTATTTCCAAAAGGTAATAGAAGGAAAAGGAACCCCCTATGGAGTGGAAACACTTATTATACAAAGACTGTTAAAATGATAGAAAATAACGATGTGATGGTAAAGGTAGAGTTCCGCAATTGTATTTCTCAGTTGAGGTTGTAAATAAATATAACGCGGAGAAGAAGGTTGAAACGGTATTGTGGATGCATATGTATAATAAGATTAATGGGCCTGAAAATCCATAATTATGAATAGAATGTGAAATTTAAATAAGTTAGGCTTACGGACGGCTTCGGGGGGCTTTAAAAGGCCCACCCAGGTCCTAGTTGCCGGTCCGGACCACGGAAATTTAAATAAGTTAGGCTTACTACGGGCTTCGGGGGCTTTAAGCCCACCCAGGTCCTAGTGCCGGTCCGGCCCACGGAAATGGGTCGTGACAATAATGATGCGGAAAAGAAAATTTTAAATCCTTATATGGATATTTCTTGAAGAACCAGCAGTTTCTTTAAATCTAATAAATTTTTCATGCTTAGTTTATTCTCAAATCAAATTAATTATTGAGTAATCACTAAGAGTTCAAATTGAACTGCTCGCATTTTCTAGAATATATAAAGTGAAATTATTGATCAATTCATCCATCATGTGGATTATTTGGATATTATATGGATGTATTATCCATAAGGTAGTTACATGATTGTAACCTGAAGTTTGCAAATATTATTCTTAGCTTGCAACCTGAAGTTTGCAAGATTATTCACAGAATTTAATTAAACACATTTTCAGATTATGCTATTAAGCTAATTTATCTTGAGAATGATGGTGAATTTACACATCAGGCTTTTAATGATTATGGCATGTGTTGATTAAAATAATTATAGTGCAACTAGTTGTTACTTTTATTTATAATGATTTAGTAGAATTATTTGTTAAATAATTGTAATTAATTGCAAGGCAATTATTATGAGAACAAAGCTCTCTATTTTTGTAGAGCAGCATGCTATTATATATAGTAGCACTTACTCGCATCATGCCAATAAGTTTATAAGTTTTCTCTTTCATAATTGGTTTTGGATCGGAACCAAATACACATCAAGGAATTTTTAAATGTGCGCCATATATTCTAATTGTTCCCCTACAATGCATTAAGATGGATATTCGAAAGAGGTTGAACAAATATGTCGGGTATGGATTTACATCTATCTTCTAGAACTTTCAAATAAGATTTACATCTATCTTCTAGAACTTTCAAATAAGAAAGTTATTTTATGGCCAAATTTGCAAATTGTTATGGATGACGATATTAGGGGGTAAAAATAAGCAACTAGAAGCATAATTGATTAAAAAAACATATCATTATTATATTTGATCCTCATATAAGGCAGTGTGATTTTAAAAAAGTTTAAAAAATAATTCATTTGTAAAATATTATAAATTAGTTGCCAGATATATATTTACCGATCCAAAAAGAGATAATTAAAGCTCACATACTAGCTGTAAATTGCTCCTATTAGAATTGAAGTCCCTGAAGGACAAACTGCCTATGCTAATGAGTCTAAGGTAAGCCTAAAGCATGATAGACCAATCAGTTCCAAAAATAAAAATCCTAGAAAAAGAAAAGGAGCATTCCAAAAATAAAAATCCTAAGAAAAACAAAACGCAACACACTCTAAAACAAACTGCCTATGCTAATGAGTCTAAGGTAAGCCTAAAGCATGATAGACCAATCAGTTCCAAAAATAAAAATCCTAGAAAAAGAAAAGGAGCAAATATTCAAGATGGTTAAGTTCTAGAAAAGTAAATTATAGAAGAGATCCTAGACATGACTAATAAGTTTCCCGAAGAAACTCAAGTACCTAAAATCAATGCAATTATGAGATCTCTATAAATTATGTCATGTTAGGACAAATATGAAACTGATATAAAATAAACGTCGACGGTAAATATAACACTTGAAATTGTGAAAAATGATAAGGATCTTGAGCATATAGTCTATTGGAGAATATAAACATAAAATTGATTGGCCAAAATAGAACGACGCATTGGCATTTAATTTACTTGAAAAGTAAATTTTGAAATTTTAGTATGAACATCAAGAGATGTCAAGCCACTAGAATACAAATATGTATTTATGCGAAATTGAAATGAGGTCATGAGATATAAAATAAACTTATTGCACATGTCTTCTGCAAAGAACTAGCATTTATTATGAGGAAAAACACCCTCATATGGTGGATGCAATTATAATTTGATATTTGATTAATCTGGCAATTTATGAAAATTCGAAAGGTGTCTAATGAATTAGTGACTGCCTATTTATACGCTAACTTGATGTAGAAATCTATATGAAAATCCAACTAATATTATAGAGTTCTATATGGATTTTTAGATAATGATAACCATGAAATATTGAAAAAAATGCTTCAAACAAGCAAATCAAGATCCTGAGAAATATATTCAAGATTTCTATATAGAATAAAGAAATCTCAATACATACATTATAATCGCCTTAATGATATTTATGGCTGAGAAAATATTAAATTATTTTATAATTATATTGTATTTATAATATTCTTTTGTTGAGCGTCACATACTTTCATATTTTTAATATTTGCTTTATATACTATCATGAGTAAGGTGATCTCTTGATTAGTGAATATCTGTTGAAAGGATATTTTAATAATATTGTTTTATGTTCATGAATTTTTATAGAGATATTTGAATATAAATTTGTCATTATTTGATCATAAATATTTATTGGAACTCCTGAAGAACTTTCAAAGATTATAAATTCCTAAAAGAAAGAGTTTGAGATGAAAAACATTAGAAATATAAAATTTTGTCTTGGCTTGAAGATCGAGCAATTCATAAATGAAATTTTATCTATGAATCCACACATATGACTAAGTTATTAAAATGATATTATGTGGATTCTAAATGCTATGAGATCACTTGATAAGAAAATGATTATTTTTCAACTTTGAGAAAATTATGAAGAACTTATTGGCCATAAAGTATCATATCTTAGTGTAATAAAGACGCTAATGTTTCTTGCTAATCATATGACTAGATATAAGCATTTTTATAAATTTTATTTGCAAGATATAGTTCTTCTTGAATATGAAGAAATTGAATATAGTTATACGTATTTTGACATCTCCATGACATGATATATATGAGTTATATTATAACTAATACAAGGGAGAGTAAATGCGCATTATATTATTTTTCCCTTTAACCAAGGCTTTTTTTTTCCACTGGATTTTCCTGTTAAAGGTTTTTAATGAAGCAGTATTTCAACGTGTATTTAAGAAAAGAATAATGTACTCTTTTTTCTTCACTAAGATCCCACGGGATTTTTTCTTAGTAAGATTTTAACAAGGCATATTCTTTGAAGAATGGCCACGGGATTTTTTCTTAGTAAGATTTTTAACAAAGGCATATTCTTTGAAAGAATGGACATCCAAGGAGGAAGTGTATGAAAATAAGTGGAAATGCCATGATTATAAGCTCAGAAATCTATAATTCTTAAAATTATTGGAACTCTATCTTCCTGATTTGTGTAGAACTATCTATTAAAGGTTCCCCAACTTATTGTAACCTATATATAATATATTGACTTCTAATCAATAATAAATATAATCTCGCCACCTCTCCTTTCTCACCTATTTTTCTTTTTACTTCTTCCTCCCTATTTTTCTAATTATTTTATAACAATTGTTTGACATAATTAATAGAATAAATTCATTGGCATAAAAAAATTAATTCTAACATTTCATTTTAATTAGTTTATTTAATATATAAATAATATTCCCAATCTAAAATAATAGTAATTATTATTTAAAAAACTATAAATTAACTTAATTTATATTTCTTGAAAAATTTCAATTCATCCAAAATAAAATATATTATTTTTTAAATTCTCATATATAATTAATTTTGATTTGAAATAGACCAAAGTTTTTTTAAAAAAAACCAAATCAGAAAATTAATTAATTTTATTATTCTTTTTCTTATCATGAAAAGCATTTTCATATTTTTAGCTATACCAAGCACAATAGTTCCTGAACAAAAGATTTATTTCGTTTAAATAAAAACAAAATGTTGAGATTATGTAATTCCAATATTTCAAAAAAGGAGCAAGAACAGGCTGTTTAATTAAGAAACCCCCCCTAACCTGGGGCATGGTTTGTTAACTTAGAACTAACCTTTGGGTACTAAATAGTAATTTCAGCTATTTTTGTTAAGACTGGCAATCAAATAATTTTTCCTCCGAAGTGTGTAGCATATCACCCCTCACTTCTTCCAATCATCATGAAGAAAATAATCCAAGAAAATTCTGCAATTTCTTGTTGTAAAACTGGAACGCTAAGATACATTAAATATTGAATAATGTAAACAAATTACAAAGTCGCGCCAAGAGAGGGGGTGAAGAGGGCTTTTGCCAAATGGGGAGTTGAACATTATGTGGCAGAAGCCGAAAAGTGCGCTCATTTCATTTTCCTATCTGAGAAGAATTCTTCTGAGAAAGAAAATTCTTGCCCATCGTCGTCCATCTGAATGAACATAAAGGACCAGCTAAAATGTACTTGTAACACACAAGCTCGAATGGCTGCGAAAGTCCACACTCCTCCCAGAACACATGCAAAATCTTTGCAACGATGAATCAAGACAACTACGCCTGTCCGCAGGGATTCTTGAAACGTCGAAGAGGGATTCCCTTCAGGTTCATATGGATTTTCTGCAATGCTTGGAAAAGGGCGCAGTTGGTAAAGAGATTTGTGTATTGAACCTGCGACGAAAAGCTTCAATTTGTTTTGTTCACAATGGATACTCTTAAGGAAAACTGCAGAAAAACAACCAAAAACATCAACAGAAAAAGCCTTGAATACTAACCCTCAACCATGTCCTTTCGTTTTATGAAGGAGAAAAGTTCCAGACAGGAGGTCACAAATCCACATATTTCCGTTCGAATTTGAGTTGGGTTTTTTTCGATCCCAAGTCCTGAATTGGAAAAAAAACCCATTCTAATTTTAACAGAACTATTACAATAAAAACATAACAAATACACACATAATTTGATAACATCTAATGTTATATATTTCACAGCTACAAAATACATTTCCAAAACAGCATCTAAATAAATTGATTAATTAAGTTCTAACTAGGATATTCTCAATGAGAAATATTAATGTAATCTAATCTAAAATTAAAACTGCACAATGTTCAACACTTCATCAAATGATAATAATATGCACATATCATTAGTTCACTAATGCCCAGCTACATTATCACGAGAGTGAGAAGGCCCTCGTGTAAATCTGAGAGCCCTACCTGATTGCGAGACCTTACCAGCTTATTGCATCACTTATTAACTATCAGTAGTGGTCTCGAAATATGCAGAGAAAGATATATAATACAAAGCACTTGGATGAGAGAAAAAATTCTCAAGTAGCATCCAAGGAGGAGTGTTATGAAATAAGTGGATGCCATATATAAGCTAGAAATCTATATTCTTAATTATTGCGAACTCTATCTTCCTGATTTGTGTAGAACTATCTATTAAGGTTCCACTTATGTAACTATATATATATATGACTTCTAATCAATAATAAATATAATCTCGTATCTCTCCCTATTCTCCCTATTTTCTTTTTACTTCTCTCCCTATTTTTCTATTATTTTATAACATTGTTGACATAATTAATGATAAATTCATTTTTGCATTATTAAAAATTATTTAACATTTCATTTTAATTAGTTTTTAATATATAAATAATATTCCATCTAAAATATAGTTTATATTATTAAAAAATATAAAATTAACTTATTTATATTTTTGAAATAATTCAATTCATCCAAAATAAAATATATTATTTTTAATTCTCATATATAATTAATTTTGAATTTGAATAGACAAGTTTTTTAAAAAAACCAAATCAGAAATTAATTTAAAATTTTATTATTCTTTTCTTATCATGAAAAGCATTTTCATATTTTTACTATAAGCACATATTCTGAACAAAGATTTATTTCGTTAAGAAAAACAAATGTGAGATTATGTAATTCATATTTCAAAAGGAGCAGACAGGCTTGTTAATTAGACTAACCTGGGGCATGTTTGTTAATTAAACTAACCTTTGGGTACTAAATAGTAATTTCACTATTTTTGTTAAGACTGGCAATCATAATTTTTCCTCCGAAGTGTTGTAGCATATCACCCCTCACTTCTCCAATCAATCATAAGAATATCCAGAAAATTCTGCATTTCTTTGTAAAACTGAAGCTAAGATACATTATATTGAATAATGTAAACAAAATTACAAGTCCCCAAGAGAGGGGGTGAGAGGCTTTTGCCAGTAGGCAAGATGGGGAGTTGAACATTATGTGGCAGAAGCCGAAAAGTGCTCATTTCATTTTCTATCTGAGAAGAATTCTTCTGAGAAGAATTCTTGCCATCTCCGTCATCTGAATGAACATAAAGGACCAGCTCAATGTACTTGTAACACACAAGTCGATGGCTGCGAGTCCCACACTCCCCCAGAACACATGCAAAATCTTGAACGATGAATCAGACAACTACGCCTGTCGCAGGGATTCTTGACGTCGAAGAGGGATTCCTTCAGGTTCATATGGATTCTCTTCTGCATGCTTGGAAAGGCGCAGTGGTAGAGATTGTGATGAACCTGCGGACGAAGCTCAATTTGTTGTTCACATGGATACTCTTAAGGAACTGCAAGAAAACAACCAAACATCACAGAAAAAGCCTTGAATACTAACCCTCAACCATGTCCTTCGTTTTATGAAGGAGAAAAGTTCCAGACAGGATGGTCACAAATCCACATATTTCCGTAACAATTTGAGTTGGGTTTTGTCGATCCCAGTCCTGAATTGGAAAAAGAAAACATTTAATTACGATAAAAAACAAACACAATTTTAAATGATGAAATTTAGTTACAAAAATCAGTAGAAGTACTATATATTAGTTTTCAGCTTCTAAGGAAATATTAATGACTGACAAGTAGACACTCAAAATATAAGAAATTTAGTCTTCCACAAACAAATATTCTCTTTTCTGCATGCAGAAACCCTTTCTCATATATTGTGTGTGAAGGAGAGAGTATTTCAAACTGATAAAAAATTCCAAATCGAAATTCTTAATTAACAGACATTTGAAAATGAGGATAGACAATTTCAAGCAAGAAATGAGTAAATCATTAATTCTGGAATCACCAGTAAGCCTAGGAGTTCGAGATTTATGTGTAATTTGCAAATACATAAATTAAGCATAGACACATTGTCAAAAGAGTCAAGTTGGTGACCTATCACAATCACACCTCACCTTGTCACTTGAGCAAAGCCCATTGGCATATCGAAGTCTAAACAGCAATAAGACTAACTTCCTTTGTCTACTTAAAAAGTTTTTCAGCCCTTCTATAATTACTGCATAAGCATAGAACATATTTGCTTGTTAGCAAAGCCCAACATGGCAAACATGCTGATCGTTGACCACAGCTCCTGTTCTAGAAAATTTTCAAATTTTGGCCAACCAACTCAACCCAGACTCAAGCAAACAGGAAAAAGCCATATTTAAGTGTCAAGTGAAAACAAGACCTAGTTAAGAACTACTGATGTCAATAGAGAAAAAATATATCAATCTTCTAAAGGAAAAAATATTAAAGCCCTCAAAATTTGGAGGCAATATAATGACACAGAATCAAAGGGAATCTTTTAATAACACAAAACCCAATTTCTCAAAAGACAACCAAAGGTTGAAGCAATAATGGTTTCAAAATAAAAGATCATCAACAAAGCATTCTAAAGAGCTGTATCATGCGATAATGCCATGTGATTCACTTGAATCACGTTAAGTGTACAGATGAATTCTATCAAAATAAACACGAACAAAAATTTGTTTATTTACTTTTGTATTTATCAAATATAACTCAATAGATTCAATCCTCTGCACATGCAGGTTAGACATGTAATTCAAGAAATTTGTAGCCACAAAATGTAATTTGTAGGAATAGAACAAAAAGGAATATGTAGTCAACTCCAACTGAATTAGCATTAAACTTTCTGGACTTGGAATGGTCATAGTATAGTTTAGTAACTACCATCAATTATAAAATTATGACCTAAAAAAGCTAAAGTGAGAAATAAGGTCATCACTGCTGGACACAGTGAAGGACACCTCTTTCTTTTGCATGCACGATTAACTAAATTGTCCTATTAACTTAACACTACCGGGCACCTATGTTTAAATGTCTTATTGTAGAAGAAAACTTAGTGTCACCATCAAATAACAGCTGTATAGAATTGAGACAGGGAATAGTTTTAGGAGATAAGCACTTGGTTAAGGCAACATTGAACTTAAGGTCAAAAGAAGAGAGAGAGAGAGAGAGAGGGAGGAGAGAATGAACCAAGAAGAAAAACAAATATTATTGGCCAAATGATTACCTTAAACATGATTACACTGGCCAAAATAGTCAAGGATGTAAACATCACATAGTATATGGGCGACACAACAGCTGTGTTGAATGTATCAAGAGCCTGCAATTAAGAGAATATAATGTAAGTTTCATGTAAAAACCGTCAAAACCACAATCCACATTGGTTTCTCGAAACATAAAATTTAGAGGCAATTTGAATCATTTGGGTACTTCTGCATTTGAAAATATCTCTGTTTATGGTACATAACTTCACTCGGTATTCAAATTTGAAGCTTGTGGATGCAAGTTGGAGGCTTTCACCATTGCATCCATCAATTTTGCGCTTTCAAGAAAACCACATACATGAAAATTTTCCTGTATATATAGAGGGGAAAAAAGACTTTGGAGTGAGCTTCTTCCCCAAATTAAGCACACAAAATCTAAAATCTTCATAAGTTGGCTCCTGGGTGCATTTGATAATATTTTATATTTTCAGCACCTAACTCAAAACAAGCTGCTTAATGTGTCAAACGAAAGATTCTACTTTTTTCTTTAAGCTAAAAAGTGGTTATTTTCTCAAGTATCATCAGGATTATTATTGCGGTTTTGAAGTTACCGAAATCCTGCAGACTCTTGCCTACAGGAAGTTCAAGGGCTCATCATGATAAATCTTGAGAGCTAAACTTAACTTCCTGGACTTCCAGATCTATCCTTTGTTAAATTACTGTTTAGCAGTGTGAGACATATGCCTAATTATCTCAATGAGTGAACTCATATGCTAAAGTGAATGAAATGCTGTTTAACCCTGATTTCAGGCTTTCTCACAGATCAATCATTCTCATGGTTTTTCAAGCACACTAGTCAAATAATTTGGTGCATTTAAAATTATCCCAGTCAGCATGTGGTCAATGCAAGAGGTTAATCCCCCAAAATTACAGGGGACTGAAAGAACACCTAAGAAAAGCAATACCTTGTTTAGATAGTTCATCTGAGTGATCACACAAGTAGCCACAAACAAAGTAAAGGCCCATGTTTGGGGGTATACTAATTGATTCATTCCTGAAAATGTTAGCTTCAGAGCAATCCCCAAAGCTTTGACACTCATTACCTGTCAGAGTGCACATGGAAAATTATGTTAACGACAGAATATGCATGAATATGTGTGAGCATAAACAGATTAATAGGAAATCAGATTCAAGAAATTGGCACATACTGATAGCGAACCCACAAGTGAACAAACTGCTATATAGACCATAACATGAGTCTGCCCATAATGGGGTATAATATGGACAATGATGATGAAAACTGCTGCTATAACACAAGTAGCATAAAATAGAAAAGCTGCAAATGGCCAAATATCTAGAATTACAATTCTTAAAGATTATAATTAACAAGGAAGATAAAAATGAAAACGGACAAGATTTCAAAATATCAAGGATCTATCATGGATAGAAGAGATGTATACCTGGCTCTGTTGCAAGGTCCCACACCTCCTTAACTGACTGAATTTCACGTTCTTGAGGAGCATGTAACACAATTGTTGTTGAACCCACAACACATAGAACGCAACCAAGAATCCCAAAAATGTGTAACCTCTCACGCAAGATAAGATGTGCTAGGGCAGCACTGCAAGAGAATTTGAAAGCTACCACTAAGACTCCATTCATTTCACGGAAAACATTTTACCAGAGAATTGTAGAACATTTTCTGGAGTTTATGATGTTTGGGGAACTAGAAAAATTACCCAACAGAAAATAATTTTCTGATTAAAGAAAAAATAGGCAATATTTAAGGAAAATACTTCTACTTATTAAGAGAGAACATTTTTCCAAATTTTAATGAACGTATAATAATGAAGAAAAACACATAAAAACACATCCATTAATCAATTCATCACCGGTAGTCATAATTACCAGTCACCACCAACCAACATCAATCATTGGTGATCATCATAATCTGGTGACCGCCAAAACTACCATTTTTAGAGGGATTCTTACTCTTATTTAACAATAAATTCAAACAAAGATATATGAAGTTTTATGACACTAAACCCTAAAAATTTTACTTGTTAATAAATTTATTTTTTAATTCTTTCTAACTAATTTATTGTAATCAAAAAACAAAAAATGAGTTCTTCAGAAAATATTTTCACAAAAAAGGTTTTCTTGGAAAAAGTTTGCTAGATTTAAGTTTCTTTCTAAAATAGATTGAGCCTAAAATCAGATAACTGAGATATCATAGTCATCCTGAAATCTTTTCTTGCCTGATAATGATGCTAAGTGCACCTAGAGGAGTGACTAGAATAGCTGGCGCAAATGCATAAGCTGCAAAGTTAGCAATTTCCCCCACAATCACTGCCATAACGACAATTATTTGTGTTAGAATGTGCAAAAGGTTTGAATAGGCTTGATACTAATAAACTTAAAGTCTATATAAATGTATACATGCAGTTATGCACAGAGATAATATATGCACTCATTTATGTAATCAAAATAAAGAAAGGACAACAAAACTAAAGAAAGAAAATATTGAATTGAATGGCAAAACTTCAAAAGGATAGTGAAAAAAGACACTAATCCAGTTGACTTGATAAGTTACATGAACCTAATCCAGTTAGAAAGCCACTAGAAAAAAGGCATGGCAATTTATCTTTTTTTTTGGAATTAAAATATCTAACTATTATGCTACTTGACTTGATTTTGTTCAGTTCAAAATTTATATAATATGCAGCAGCAATATAGAAACGGAGAAGAAACATAATATGATACATGAAAGTGCCGTTTTATAAAAGCACAGGGCGTAAAATAAGAAAATATTGCATAAGAATATGATTTCTAGCAAAGAACTCATAAATAAGACCCATAGACCTCAAGCCATCTTCTTTCAGCAGGCCACAAATATAGTCCTCAATGCTAGATTGGCAGCTCATTCAACATACTTCTAAGAATCCATCAAAAAGACTAAAGACTGCTTGTAATGCATGAAATAAGCACTGCATAATCCAAAGAATTTTGAGCATTTAGACTTGAATTTTCTTAGGTTTCCTCTTGCCTGTATCACATTAATAAATCTGCCTAACCCCCAGTTTGGAATAAATGAATTTCACAAAATTTTGTGGAATTCATTTATAAATCCAAATTTTCATGTTTGGTATGAAAAAAAAAATGAGGATTCAGTTCTATGAATTCAATTCTATGGATTTGAATATAAGTAAACCAAGTTCTACAAAAAAGATGGGATTTCCAAATTAATTCCACAAACTTAAACAATCCAAAGTTTAATGACAAAAACTATCCATTCTTCTAAAACTATTACGTCAAGAGTATTAAAAGAAATTAAAGCAAATGAATTTTCAATTTTGAATTTATTCTAAGCAAGAAAAATTCATTTATAGATGAATTCTAGATAGAATTCATTTACAAATGAATTCCACATATTGAATTCATTTATAACACACAGACACAGTGTAGGTGTCTCAATTTTTTTTCAAAGAGTTCAATGGTAAACATTTTTAAATTCTCCAAAAAGTTTTGGTCTCTAAAACATGTCCAACACCAAAAAGTGTGACATCATAGTAATTTTCCATGGTTTGGTGTATTAAGGAAGTACGTCGTACCATTTACTGAAAGCTGTAAAGAAATCAAAACACATTACACAGACCTCACAAGTTTAAATAAAATTCGTGCATCTCAAATAACACACCATCCCACCACCCTAACTCCAGGATGGGAAAAAGACAAAACAACATAGGACAACCAAACATCATCATCTTTTCCTTGAGGGGGTAGGTTCTGGGGAGCACATAGGATTTATGTAAAAAAAAAAATGGTCAACAGTGAGTCATGTTCTTATGTCATGACAAGCATGAAGGTCAGAGCAGCTATAAAGTGTATATAAAATCATTTTCTTAAGGTTCTTGTTCTTAATAAATTAATACCATGTAGTTGAGAGGCAGATGATAAAACATGAAAGAATGTTCCCAAATATGAAACAAAAGAAAAGTAAAAATAATCAGAACAGAGACTTTGTAGCAGTACAAGAAAGAAAAAAGCATTGATCTAATAGAAAGAAGAAAGTGGAGGAATCAAAAAATGGAACATCAGTTGCCGAAGCACAGGACTGTTAAGTTGGCTACCAACCACTTTAATGGAGAGAAGTTTATCGAAAAGCCAAGAAACAATCAAGTTTTCAGAAGTCACATGCATAGAAGTCAAATTCCATGTAAATTTCAGGATCACAGCACCTGTTCCATTTTTGACATCTATTTTCAATGTTAGATTAATTTTCTGTAGGGTAAGTCTCAAATAAGAAGAATGACAAACATCTGAGGGGATAAAAAATCATACGAACTTACTTGTAATCATGCCAATCCACCAAAGTGGCTCATAGAGGTAAGAATAACCTCCAGCACCTGCAACAAAATCAATAAACTTAGATACAGTATAGCCAGATCACTTCATTATCATAAACAGAAACATTATGCAATTGCATTACCAAGAGATAACATTTCATCACAAGAGTTAGACTATTAAGATATTAAGAATACAATACAATTCTGTTCCTCAAACTCTCAATTTGTTGTGAACATTTCATTGGAGTTATGCAAATCAGCATACAAAAGAACTTACAGCTGACCCACCAAAGTTTCGCCCATGCCCAGTCTGAGCCAAGAACAGATCCGTTCCTCAGCTAATCTCAAGGAATAACAATGCCTAGCCTAACAATTATATACAACAATGAAACATCATAATCTCCCTTCTACTTAGAAATGGAAACTCGCAATTGAGAGAAAACCCATGAACATACACCTCAGATTCTAATAAACCACCAAATGTCAAACCATTTCACATTTATCAGATAACTATAGGAAAATTTTATATATCCAAAAGGGAAAAAAAAAAGTACACTTACTACCCATCTTAATGGTAAAAATCCAACAACCAAAAGAATTCCAAAATCCACATCCATAAAAGATAAAAGATGAAATTGACAATAAGTCCAATTAATCAATAATTGTGGCTAAATAGCCTTAATTAAACACGTTTTTCTTTGGCAATCAATTGCCTACATTGCAATTCAGTTAATCATTTTTGGCAAACAAATTGCCTATAAGTAAGATTAACCACTTTTAGCGACAAATCGCTTAAATCAAAACTTTGGCAAAAAGCCTTCGAATTAATCAATCTTTTGGCTAAGAGCCTTAAATCAATCAATTTTGGCGTCAAACGCCCAACCAATCTTTTGGCAAACAAATTGCCTAAATCAACTCATTTTGGCTAAAAGCCTTCAAATTAATCAATCTTTTGGCTAAAAGCCTTAAAATCAAGTTTTGCTAAAGCCTTAAATCCGACATTTTTTTGGCAACAAATGCCTAAAATCAAATCAATCAATTTTGCAAATGCCTAACAAAATGCACGGAAGCATACCACACACTCATGCATAAAAGCATACCCATGTCAAAGCTCCTAAAAAAGGCCTATCGAACTACGTTGACTTTGATCTTCATTTCAAACGGAGTACGTAGGGCACGTTCGGGATTTACCCGGGCGGCAAGTCGAAATCACTAAACATTCCATTTGGTCCATTACTTGCAAAGCTAAATTTTTTTTTGGTTTAGTTCATTCAGATGACATGGTCTCGGGATCCCACCCTCGGGTTTCGAAAGATCGTGCCTTACATTGTGATAATTAATCTAATATTAGGTTAATAAAACGCGAGTCAACTTAGGGTTTTTTTCCTATTACCCTAAAATAATTAAACAAGTGGCGCTCACACATTCCACGTGCATTTTCTCCCCTTAGTTCATATCATCAATGCCTGTTTTCGGGGGAGGGGTTCACACAGGAGAGGGAAGAAGAAGAAGAAGAAAAGCTTAAAACCTTTAAGGTTTCAACTTGAATTTCAAAGAGTTTTGTGGAAATCATCTAAGATAACTTATCTCTATTAGTTTATGTTATCATTGATTGATAAGACATTTCAAAGTAGAAGATTTTGAAGGGGAGATGATTTTGATGCTAATAAGTGAAATAAACATGATTTAAGTGTTAATTAGTAAGTATATTATATTAAATCATGATTCAAGCTTTAATTTGATGAGTGAGAAAATCTCCACGCACCCAAAGGTGTTAGAAATTGCCAACCGAAATGACCCTAAAGCATTTTCCATTGAATTGATGGAGTTTTATTAGTTGATTAAGCATTCTAATGATAGTTATCAAGTGTTAGTGTGGAAAAGAAATGGTGTTTAAATTGAAGTTACCATATTTATTATGGTATGGGAAGTTTAAAGAGCTTAAGAAATATTCATTAAATTGGTGATTATTATGAGGAATTTTAATAATGTCATGATGATAGAATTGATTGAATTAAGATTACATGATTGTTTAATGATTGTTGGTGAATACATTGGTAATCTTCGGAATTCAAAAATACAAATAGGAATAAAAATATTAAACATTTAAGTTCAAGCACACCAAATGTTTGGATTAATGCTAATGAGTATTAAGGATTTGATATTCATTCTAGGTAAAATGATAAATAGGAGAAGGCGAAAAGAGCACCAGCCTGAACACACCTGTGTACTATGAGTAAAGCTTATGATGGTTATTTATATGTGATGAATGTTTTGTTTGATATAATCAATATTGATATTACTATTACCTTGCTATTGTGATCTGAAAGGGCAAGTAAGCAAAAGTGTATGTGTTATTTTGGAAGCCAATGAGGCCTAATCTGTGAATGCAAGCATATGATTATATTTTTCTAAAAAGAGGTAAGTTAAGCAAAAAAGTTATGTGCTATTTCTGAGGTCAATGAGTCCTAATCTGTTGAATGCAATTCTGATCATATTTGCATCTGAAGATAAAAAGAAGTTATGTAGTGTCATTTACCACTTCGTGAATCTAATATTATATTCTGGGAGCTGTCTGGCGCTTATAAATCTGTTTATCTAGAGCTACGTGTCATAAATCTGTTATCTGGAGCTGTGTGCCCATAAATTCTGATATTAGGAGCTGCGTACCTCAAAAAATATTTTTGGGGAATTTGGAAGCTGCCGAGCTTCAATATCTGATATGAAAGCTGGGCTGGGATAGCTAAAATTTGATATCAACCCTCGAGTGGTTTGCATAGGGTATAAACATAAAAACAATCAATCTGCATCATATTTTCTTGAAATATATCCTGTAGCATTGTATCTGTGATGCCTTGAATAACTTGACTTAAAATATTTTCAATGGAAATGAACTGCACATCAATTAAGAATGATTGACGAATGACTATTTATTATCTGATAATTGTTTGATGTCGGCATTGGTGACCGAGAGTTAGAGATGTTTAGATTATTGGGAGTAGGCATTGTGTACTTTGTTTGAGATGCTTCTGCCTATGTTATGTTATTTCCAAAAATAATGCATTTTTGATGGGCTTTTTTACTCATTGACAGAATCTCATTATAAAATGATAATGTTTTTCTAGATTTTGGCCACTAAGGCATTAGCAGTCAGAATTCATTATTGTTTCCAGACTTGGACAGAACAATGGACAAAAGTCATTGATCAGTTTGTATCTGCATACGTCCACATTCTTGTTTGTAATATGACTGGAATTAGTGAGTTCTAGAATAACTTCTGCAGCTTTAACGAATCCACCATGTATTAAGCTACTTTAATTCTGTCTGGTCATGTATGATATACCATATCGTGAGCCTGCTTGTGCAAAGATATCTCGTAAATCTTCTGAAACTAGTTTCTATGTTTTAACATGTGCGTGCCGACATTATATTTCTGTTAAGGATTTTCTATGATGTGTTATGTACATCTCTATCACTTTTATCCTGGATACATTGTAGATTAACGGTTACACGATGAGTTGGTGGTTGATATTTTCTATTCTCAATCTCAAACCTTAAAGTTCTTACTGAAAAAAAAAAATTTTGATGTAGAATTTGATGTAAGATTTGAGATTCACAAAAGGGAGAGAGACCAAAAAAGTATATATGGTTATGTCATATGAGTCGAGGGATGTCAAGTTTACCCGAGCTCAACAGGTACCTAATCCCGATCTGGTTATAATGGCGTTCGAGATAATGAATAAATGGAGTTTGAGACGGGTTCTAAAAACATCTATATCGGGTCAAATTTCAAGGACTCATGGTATCTGCACTCAGTTTACCCATTTAATAAATATTCAAAAAAATATTTAAAATAATTTAAAGAAAATTATGTGTAACTCTCATTTTTTACTATAATTAATGCCTACAATTATATTTCATATTTATGTATACTTTTATTAAGTCAATTAAAGTTTATAAATTTTTACTTACTTTTTATTTGAAAAATGAAATAAAAACATTAATTGTTAAATGATATCTAAATAGTAATTATAATCGGTTTGGGACGATTTAGGGTATTAAAGAAAAATTCTAAACAAGTTTGAATACCCAATTTATATCGGGTTCAAATTAAAAATAATGCATTTTAAGCCGGGTACCTGAATCCGTTTGCTATCCAGTTATTGGAGTACAAATTGGACAGTTGAATATATTTTTGAGAATATTGTTCATTTGATCTGTATAGCACACGGGATTAACCAATTTGAATGTCACCCAGCATAGAAAGATTTTTGTATAGGATTGAAAGTGTGAATTAATATATTTTTATTTTTTTATATAGGGCTAATTATTTATTAATCATAATTGAATTATATTGAAATATTAGTTTGCAAAAGATTAAAAGTTTTTAGTTAGCTGAACACTGTTTACCAACTTAACACGTTCTATATTTCTCATTAAAACAATCATTTTCTCTCCAATTTAATCTCAAAAACAAAAAGAAATTTAAACAATTTAAAGGGAGTTCACCAAAAGAACCTTTTGCATTTTTTCTTCAATTTTAACTTATTATAATTCTATATTTAATCATAATCACTCTAATTATTTCAATTTAGCATAAAAATTTAAACATTACAAGCGTGAAACCAAATCACAAGCAAAGAAATGAAATTCATAAAAAAAGAGAGATTAATGTACCAACCTTTCTTTAGCTTTGAACCCTACTTCCAAAAAGCTCTAAAACTCGATTCAACATCTTTTTTCCCTTTCTCTCTCTCTTACATCATTCTCCTTGCCTCTCATCAAAAGGAGACCAAAAACTCAACAAAAATGCAAGAATAAAACTCATATATATATACATAAAAATGCATTGGTAAAACTCTTTCTCCAGTCATTTCAACTTTACCTCAGTTTTGAATCTAATGGATAGACTCATCATTCTCTCTAAGCTTAGAAACTCAAATTGATTATGAAATTCTATTTTTTGCATCCATGGGTGGTTTACGAGATGTTTAGGCTTTGTTTCTTTTAATGGAAATTTAGATGGGGTAATATCAATTCAAAAAGAAAAATGGAGGGAGAGTATGTTGGTATAGTTCAGCCAATATAAGGGAAGAGGAGAATAAAAGAAGATATGATATAAAATCAGGATTTTTATCTCTTAATTAAAAATAAAAGCCAAATCACTGTTTCACTATTTGTCTCCGCCATAATCATAATAACCATTAAACTTCGATATCCAATCAAACCACAACCTTCAATTTACACTATCATTCCATCTCTACATGTATGTTTACAATTATATCCCTCTTATGTACTATCATCCCATTAATCAAACTTAAGTACATACCCAGTTTTTAAACTTGGTTTATACTTTTAAATCGCATTTATTTTAAATGCAATAATTAATTTCTCACATATATTATAAACAATACTATTCGCGGGTCTAGAAAACATTGGCACTCTCTTCTATGATATTATATTACTATTATGACTCTGAGATTTTGGGACTTTCACAAGGTTCAATTTGTCAAAGTAAACAATTATAATAATATATTCAAATTTTCAATTTAAATTTTTAAATTCAAAATCTTTTGAAAAAAGTAAAAATATTCAAGTATTCACATACACAAGAGCAGTTACAAAGTACAAACATGATATATAAAAAATCAATTTATTGTAAAATTTGCTTCGAATAAAGATGATAATTTTTATACTGTAATTTTTATAAATTAGGATTCTTCCTTATATTTTATTAGAATCAAGTGACATGCAATCTATCTTATAATATAAGGTTAAGGTGCTACGAGGCGTCAATTTTTAAAGTTTCAAGTCTGGAATCATTTCAACAAGTCCAATTTTTTTTTTAACAACGCCAAACTCGTTGGCGATAGTTAGAGGATCTTTTAGTTGCTTTTCTGATTGATGTTTGATTTTAAATGCTTTCTCTTCTTCTAAATGTCGACTTTAATTCTCCATGAATGCATTACAGTACACGGAATTTTACCAAACAATTTAAGAGCACAAACCCTTACCCCTCTAAGTAACCAATTTCCCCAAGGGCATCTATTGCTTCACACCTTTCATTTACTTTTGTTTGTGTGCGATGCACGGTGATAGAAATAATAATTTGTCCCTCTGTCAATGGATTGAAGCATTCATTACAGCGAAACTAAAGTAAAAGGCAAAATTGAAACTTGTGTAATCTCAAGAAGGGAATGGCATTCCTCCTCTACCTAGTAATCCCTTATCTCCATTCTACTTTGTTAGCTTCCGCAAACCACTTTGAGCGTGTCTAGTCTTTCGTCATCTCTTCCTCAAGTTTTTTGCTCCGATAATCCGACTATATTTGTTATCCAAAAGAAGGAATCGATTTGCGGCAATTTTGTTTTGTTCATTTTGCAAAAGGAGTGAAGGAGAATGTGAGTGACCCACATAAACAAAGTTTGGTTTGGCTTCGTAGAAGTTATGGGCTCTATCCATTGCAAAGTATCAAAGAATTCTTCTCAAGAGAGCAACAAACAATTACAAGTGCAGTACCCATTGTTGCATTAGCTAAAAAGGACATCTGAAAACTCTACGATAATTTTTTGTATGGAGAGACGATAGGAGGTTATATGGACATTGGTCAAATCTGGGCATGTAAAAAATCTCAAAGAGCCAACAAAATATCGGTTCTTGAGCACAAAAACAATGTTTGCGGGCCATTTCCAAATTAGCCTTTAAGCTGCAAAATTGGATGACTATGCCCAATAATATGGATGTTTTTTGAGATCTTGAGAATATGGGTTGAGTGGCTAATCAAACAATTCAAGAAACTTATCTCTGCTATGAGTGAAAATAATGGCCATCATAAATGTACCCAAACCTGATTGTTGATTGCAATAAAGAGAGGCCTTCTTTGTTTATGTAAAAGAAACCATTTAGATGAGTTGGGGCCTAGTAGAAAAGCCTTCTCCTCCTAAATTGGCTAAAGCACCATGAAAACTGATGTTTCACCATGTGAAATTAATGCTGCTCCAATATAACAATTTTTAGACCCTTAATTACTATCCCATATTATTATCCATATTCTCTAATATTGATCAGAGCATTGCCTACCATATTTACCCTGAGCTTTCAAACACTGACTTAAGTATACCAAATCACTCCATAGCTTAAACATTAACCTTGAGCAAACCCCATGCACCAAGCTTTAAGCCAGACATAGCTCTATTTTACATTGGGGCCAAGCCCAGACCTAAGTCTCAAAAACCTCGACTTTTGGGCACTACTACCAAGTTATAAATACAACCTCAACCACTGATCTGGAGCAGCACTACACCTAGGCCTCAAACACTTGAGCACCTACCCAAACACTAAAGCCTCAAAACATTTGATTCGTGGCTTAAACATGATAATGATACTTTTTTAAGGCCTAACCAAAGGCTAAATTACTGATACCTCCTTTTTTGTTTCTTCTAGAGAACAACAGCAATGGCTAAACCTAATGAATTAAGAGCTATGATGGAAGAGATGCTTTTGGGATCCAAAGACCCATTTTTCGAAACCATAGCTAACTGAACAAAATGACTTCCTCCAGAATGCTATTACTACTCAGCCGTTGAGACTATACTGAGCGAAAGTTAGGACCTTGATTACTGTAGCCAGAATGGCACTATCCTCCCGTACTAGGCTGTGCTGGGATTTAATGAATAGAAGCTGTCCCACCCATGCGCATTAGGACTGCTCGAGGGGTTGCCGTTCTTGAGTAGGGGCAACTTCTAATGCCACTGCCACCACGAGTCAGACATGGGAAGATCTAGCCTTGGCCTGAGGTTGAAGAAATTAATGGAGAGATGGACTCCTTTAAAAAAATTTTATGAACAGCATAAAAAAAGTATGAAGACTTGATTGATGTCGACTCTCTCCAGCTAGTCCCTAACTTTAAGGCTGTCGCCCAAGTTCAAAATGCTAAGTATGGATAAGTTCGACAGCTCCACTGCCCTAAAACCTATTTGAAGATGTATTGTGGAGCATGACTTCTCTTGAAGTTGAATAATGAGCTCCTTGCTCAACAGTCCCTGATTGGCGCAGCCTATTACGGTGGTTTTTGCTCTGACAACACCAAGAAGAAGACATTAGGATAGATCTGTATGCCTTCAACAACAGGTACCACTACAACGTTAAGGTTGACATTACTATAAGAGATATGCGAGACCACCAAACGGGGTGCTAGAGAGTCTTCTTGCTCGTGGGGCTTACGGGGTTGGGAGGGGCAAAGCGTCCTAGATGCTCAATTATCTACATAAACAAGAACAAATTTACATAATGTCAAGAACTTGCTCCCATCATAGCAAAACTTGCTTAAGGAGCCTAGTATCTCCCAAACTTTAGGGCTTAATTTGCAATCACCACCCAAGATAGAAGACTTGATTGAGTCAGGTCAGAATTAAAGAAGACAAAGGCCTCCACCTCTTAAGTATAGAAAACCCCAACAAAGCTATCACCAGTTCCTTTCCATCAAATTAGGAAAGGCGGCGAGGTGGCCAATCTGACCAGCCAAAGACAGATCTCCTCCTCTTCCAAGATCAGTGCCAGATTGTTATCGAAGTAATCTTTTACAGATTTGGGGTCCCTTTATCATTCATTTTTCAAAAAAGGCTACAGTTGATTAGAGTTAATTGACGTCAAAAACCCACACCCCAAACTCATCCTAAAAAACTACAATTTGAATGCATCTGTTTGCCTTCACTAGGAGCAGAGGTAAAAAACCAGGATGAATGCAAAACCTTTAGACACAGATTTAAGACCTTATGACAATGCAAATCCTTTTCCTGTTTAAAACCTAGACTGAACATAAAGGACAAACTCACTTCCTTATCATCACCGCCAACCATCCATATGTTGCACAAGGAGTCAGACACTGACTTGGTTTCTCTCATCTTTAACCCATCATTTGACGACTCTTTGTTGCGCATCTTATAGGACCTTGAATGATGTTACTAGAGAAAATCAATGCTATCACTGGAGCGGAAGCCTCTAAACCCATGTCTCCCTAGTAAAGGGGACACCCCTAAGCTCCAGTGTATGGCCCCCAACCTTGAAGAGCCTTGTCTTGGGAGTAGCTAAAGAAAATCAAGCTAACATTCTCAATCTGGCCTAAATTCAGTCATCCTTTGTGCACGCCAAGCTTTTGGTTAAACCATGAACCAGTGCCAAATTCACTCTTAGGACATAACCCTAGAGGCATTGGTGGCTTCATCACTAGAAAACCCATTGGCCATGCATTCATTTTGCTGACTATGAAATCCCAAAGGGAGGACACTGCTCATTTAATTCATGCTCTATATGTTTACTGTGCAGCCATGCGGCAAAAAATGCCATAGTTGTTTGGTTGATAATGGCTCCACTCTTGAATGTGTGCCCCCTCAAGCGTTGCCAAGCCTGCCTTAGACTAAACTACTGAGATTTTATGCCCTACGATCAGATAGTGAGAAGCATATGATAACACTAGAAGAGAAGTGTTTGGGCATGGCTGACCTGGAAAGTCACTATTGGGCCTACAACCTTGACTATATCATTTCTATTAGTAGATGTGCCCGTGTGTTTTGAATTCTCCGTTTTGGGAAGACCTTAGATTCATAAGGCTAAAGTAGTAGCCTTCTTCCCTCAATCAAAAGTTGAATGTTTCCCCATTTGAGAATGCCAATTATTACAATCAAAGGGAACATGTGCGGGAAATCTGACATCCCGTCCTTGGGCCTCCACTTTTTGAAAAAATTCAGCCAGAAACCTGTTCGTCCTGTTTATACCCTCTTTCGGCTTCTCATTTTGATTCTGTCCAGTTCATAGAAGTAGAGTCTGGATAAAGAACTATTCCCCATGGATTTTGACCCACACAGTAACCCCAGTTGCTAATAGATAATGCTATATTGTCTATTTTTCAAGGGATGGGACTTTGGCCGAGACCAAACAGGGTATGACCACCTTTACTGAGTATCCAATTTTTAGAATCTCATTTGGGCTTGGATTTCAAAATTCGACTGCCAAGACCGAGAGGAGTTGGAAGATTCCAAGATGTTTGGCAAAAGGAAAAAAAGAGCGTGAACTTAGGGACATTCAAATGCAGCCCATATTTTCAAAACCCTCAATGCGTTATTTTTGTTAAAGAGGGGATTCTGAATCTACTCATTACTTTTAAGAGCCTTGGTATGCGCCTTTTTAAACTAAGTTAACTAATCTAAGGTTGGAAATCTTCTTTTGATTTGTTAAGGCTCTATGTAGAAGACTGTGAGCCTCTTTCGAGCTCTTAAAACAGGGACTCAATTCAATCTGACACATGAAGATGTATTTTGATTGCGACCAACCAAACTATCAAGTATTGGTGCTCGGAATAGTCATAGTAACTCTAGATGTGGGAGCAGTTACCTTCCAATATCAGCTGACGTTTCAGGTCACAAAACAATAAGCAGAATATGAAGCCTATTTCTCAGGTTGGAAAGTAGCATTAAGCCTTCAAAATCACAGCGCTAATAGTATATGAAGACTCCATCTTATAGTCTCTCAAGCCTTGAAAAAATGGAAGATCAAGAGTAACGCTTGGTTCCTTACTTAACACCTTGATCAGTTGCCCAACAATTTGAAAAGAATTGTTCCTTCCACTTACTTACTTCAGGCTAAGAATCCAGTTTACTGTCACACTAGCTTACTTCTTTTGCCTCAATGTTGATTCCCAGCCCTAATAATAGGGGTTCAAGCCCTTGAAGATTCAAGATTCAACCAAACAACCAGGCCTCCATATTGCTGCAAGCTTGAGCTCACGGATCGTAAGCCTTGTTTTGGGACATTCAGACCTAGTTAGAGAAGGAAGAATATCCTAAAGGTTGCTTCTTAAATCTGATAAGAGTTACTCTTCAGGGAACTTTGTTAAAAGGTTTACCTATATAAGGATGGTATTCTTATACAAAGGAACATGGAATCAGACACATCTCAAGTGCGTACAGAATAAGTAAAGCTCACAGATAATTGGAGTGTTACATGGTAGAGAAGAGGCCCCAATATGAACGGGGAAATGGCTCTAGCTTCACAAAAAAATACCAAATCAGAGTTATTATTAGCTTACATACGATCATACTACGCCAAGTTTTGTCTGAAAGTGTCATTAAATGTTTAAAATTTTTATTACCAAGCTTTAGAAGATGCCTCCTATAGCTCTTCATCGATTCTACACATGGCCCTTTGCAATATGGGGGAATGATTGTGCATTGGCGGATTCACCCCGAAAATATCTAACCAGAACGAATAACATTCTTGGTAGCAATTGATTACTTTCATTAAGGGGTTAGAAGCTAACCTCCTATCTGTTTTGAAACTCAAGAAGGTGGCAAAACAGTTTCATTCAGACAAACATCATATGCAGATTATGATTTCCTTTTAAGCATCATATCAGGGACGATGGCGTCTTCACTTCAGAATGGAAGTCTCCACTCCGCATGTCTTAAGTACAAAATTCTTAACATCACGTAATATTTAACATATAGGCCCTGGGAACCAATAGAGCAGGTTTGAAGCGGCTTAACAAGTCCATTAAGAAACATTTTGCAAGAAGATGATTCACAATTATAGAAAATTCGCATAGCATTTGTCATTTGCCCTTATAGGGATACAAAACCTCCATTAGAACCCTACCAGGGCAACACCATATCACTAGTTTTATGGTATGTAAGTAAGTCCTCCCTATTTGAAGTTCATATTCGATCTAGGGTTTCATACGAGAAAGTTCAATTGCCTAAAGCAGGAATGGGCTCAAGAATTACCACAATCAGTTGAATGCTATCGAGGAAAAGATGCTAGAAGCTCTTAATTAGTAAATCTAGAGCTACAACAGAGAATAAAACAAGCATTTTTAACAAAAGACTTAGTGATCGAAAATTAGAAGAAGGTGTCTTGCTATCAAGCAAATTAGAGCTCTTGTGCCAAGATTCATCAAGGTTAAATCAGGCCAAAACTTAGGCTAGGCTTCCTCCATTCCTGAGGAAAATCCTCTCGCAAGGCCAGTGTCATTATGTTAAATATTGAGGCAACAAAATTCACCCAATCCATTGCAATTGGATCAACTTAAAAGATACTTTGTGTAAATGCATCTAGCATTTAGCTATATTAATTATTGCCTTCTTTCTGTATATCACTATAATCAGAAACTACGGTGACTTAACTTCCAGGAAATATGTTTTCCTTATAAGTATGAAACGTAGGTAGCCAACCTATGGGTGCGGTCACATATATTTTTCCTCTTTCATGAAAAATTTCATATGTTCACTATGCTAACTAAAAGGGAAAGAGAAAAAAAAAAAGCGAATTGAAACTCGCAAAGGGCAATTAGGCAAAAATAAAAAAAATGCTAAGTGTTGAAAAAATCTGCAAGGGCAGATAGCTTAGGGCAAAATTAGTTAAAGCCCGCCTAAGTCGAAAATCCGAAAGGGTGGCTTAAGTTAAAAGTTAAGGCAGACCTACTAATTCGAAAACCATAAGGGCAGTTTTAGGGCAAAAATTAAGGCACAAAAAGCGACAATCTTCATAAAGGTGATAATAAAATTCCTTCTCAATCAAAGTATAAACAATAATTCCCTTTTACATATCTCTTAAATAAGTATAAGCTATGTAAAAAGCAATTGCAAAAAACCCTATCATCTAGCATCTATCTTTTTGTCAGCTAATCTGTGTCCACTTCCAGGAGTGTCATCACCTAGTGTGTCAACTGTACTTGAGGATGCTTATTTTTCGCTAAAAGGAAAATTAACGGGGCTTGGTTGATTTTATTTTAAAATTGATTTTTGATATTTATACCATTCAATTCATCCTCGAAAAAAGTTGCTCTTGCTTTGCTAAGGAGTTTTATTTTTTGAAGTCGGCTACCCTTTCTTTAGGCGAAAATTCTCGAATTAGGTCAATTTTTTTGTGAATCGGACTAACTCATTTTTGAAACCCAGAGAATGCGGTAAGGAGTTATGTATGGGTATCGAGAAGGTGCTAGGCCACCTAAACCACCCGGTTAGATGGGCCTCCTCATTTGGTCCATTTAATTCACAAAGATTAATAATAAGCATTAAAAACTTAAATTGAGATGTAAAAAACTGGTTTTAATGCAATTTTTGCGAAATCATAGCAATAATGCATATAATCTCATTACATAATAATGTAAGTAAATCATCCAAAGAAGAGAAGAAGAGAGAGAAAAGAGTTACAAACCCCACTCCTAAAACCAACCTACCTTTAACCCCTAAATTTCCAAAAATTCCCCTTAATTTATTTACACAAAAGCCAATAATTAAGACCATTAAGGCCCCTTACATTGAGCTCATAATAAATAATAAGCATTAAAGAATCAATCCATACATAAAAATAGAAGCTTAAACCATTCACAAAATCACATTAACACACAGTTCATTCAATCAATGGATATAAGATGCATGTTTATATTTACAAGTAATAAATAATGGGTTTAGCAACAATAAGGGATTATAAGAGTATAAGATA
>NW_023590626.1:1662762-1747369 GCF_014843425.1 Jatropha curcas | reverse complement strand
CAACACAAAAAAAAAAAGGAAAGGAGAGAACTTCCCTCCTTGTTGAAGGTGTAAATTAACACAAGGAAGATGCATTTTTTGGGGTGTAATAATGCTTGAAAGAAGAAATAAAATGAGGCAAATAATAAGCTTTTGTACCATTATCAAGAGATCAAAATTGCCCAATTTGTAAAATTTGTTTGGCAAACCTGAGTGGAAAAACGTATGAACAAAAAATTTTGAAAGAAGGTTCTAGCTTCAGATTGCTAATTTTAACAAAGAGAAAACCAAGTACTACGGCTATACTTCATCTACTTGGTGAAGAAAAATAATGAAAACCAGTAAATGGAAGTGACAGCATAGGACCCAAATATCAAATAGATAAGCATAAAACAAGAATAGCAGTAGTAAACACTCCTGGGTAAAGCTAACCTTTTTGCTTAGCAAAAGTGCAAACTTACACAAGGTCTGGAACAATCAAACAGTAAAGTGTTTTGCTATTTGTGTAGGAAACTGAGTTAGATTCAGGTAACGCTGACGCAAGTCCATAAGTGGCCAAAATAGGAAAATTTAGTAATGGCCATTATGTACATGAAGAAAGAATAACAGATAGGTTGAGTTTGAATGAAGGGTAAAAACCCACTGATCTAATCTCTCCTTTCTAGCCAAGCCATGCATTTTCAAGCAATCGGTCCTATACAACAAATCATCAAGGTGGAAAAAAAGAGTTAGTTAGGTGAATTGTAATGTTTGAGAGACCAGATATTAGATGCAAGAAATGGGGCACATAAAAAAACCTCCCCATGTAAAGACAAAAAGACAACAGAAACACACTGCCAATATATACTTCAACAAGTGCTTTGGTGAAGAAGAAAACATAAATGCCTTGGAAGTTGGTTAGATTTGACAAGTAGAAGTGCAAATGAAACTACAGACTACAGAGTTACACCGGTATCACCAATTGTAACAGTAGAAATTAATTGAAGCAAAGAGTTTGCCAAATTTGATAGCTAAGAAGGATTAACGCTCATGGCTAGCTGTGTAGAAATGCCACTGAATTCGATGAAAGGAGAGAGAAACTCCTGTCCATGAAAGACATCAAACTTCTCATATTGGTTTTCCTTAGTAGAGAGCATATTCCAGAATGCAGCTGAAGGTAGAGCAGGAAAAAGGTTGAACAGAGTTGAACTAAATCTCAATTAGATTTAACTGATCATGTAATTTTCAACTTGATTCACTAGAGTTAAAACGCTGTGATTTGCTTGAATATCCAACCAGGTGGATTATCCATGTTTTTCGAAACATTAGCCCTGAACGTGTCCTTCCCAACCACAAAAAGTACAAAAACAGTGTTCTTATGAGATGAGAATCGATTCAAACAAATGCATAAAAATTTTATTCTATAAGATCTTGATACGAAAAGGCATTAGTTGCAAGATCCATAGATGAGAAATACATCCTGAATTCGATTGTCATTCTTTGTTCTATAACATGGGGCAAAAACTTTAATTACAGTAGGAAGAGCAGCAAATTAACAGATCTGAGATCTAACAGCTTGCAAATCGCATGCATTAACCACATGTAAGAATAACCTGATTCGGTAATCATTCTGCTTGATAGTCATCCAACCGTTTTCAAAGGCTTTCACATGACCATTGAGGTTATCAAATGTACAGGAAGAATGGTCTCAAATAACCACCTCTCATCCAAAAATATTTTCAGAGAGTAAAGTAATATAAAGCGGAGCAGATTACGTCGTTAAATCCATATAATCTTCTGAATAGAATATCCATTCTGCAGATTCTGAAAACCTATCATTGTAGACGTTCGTACATCAACAGCATATCCATCTGGTTTTAAATAATATATTGAATTATTATTAACACATAGCGATTGAAATTTATAGAATCTCTGTTTAGTTTGTATTCAAAAATAATATATAATCGTTTTGCGTTATTAAAAACAATGTAAACTTTATTAGTGTAGTGAAACTAAAGTTTGTATTTCCGAGATACGTTATTTTGTAATATTGAGATTTTAATATTATTAATTATATATTTTTCTAAAAAAAAATTAGAAGGAAAAACTTAATTGTTAACAACTTCGCTTTTTATATGTATAGTTCCATTGTTTTTAATTTTTATTTGTAAAAACAAAAATTAGATTTACTTTTTTTTCACCTATTAAATTCTTTAAAGTTTTGTGCATTGTTCCTTGCCTAAAATTGAATTTAGTTGTCCACTTATTCAAACATCTTCCTTTTATTTATGCTGCCCATGAGATTTAATTAACAAAGTAAGGACATTAAAAAAGAAGTTGTACTGCTCAATCTTTAAATTTTAAAGTGATTGATAGCCTATTTACTATTATTTATACAATTATTGAAATGAATATGGAATTTGAAATGAAAGTAATTTTGAATAAATATAATAGATAATTGAACTTATGTGAATAAAGAAGTAGAATGAAAACAAAAGTAGAAAATGTTATTAGATGATGCAAATTAATTCATGAGTAATCTGAATAGAGTAAAAAAGCAAAAAAATCCTTCAACCCAAATGAGGGTAGTTCAACGCAAAAAATACCGTGAGGGTTGAGTAATAAAAATGATTTTTAGGTCATGGTTCGCGTTTTGGTGAATCATCGAACTTTATGCTTCTATAAGAGTTGGTACACCGAATGCGTATCTTTTTTAATTTTGTAATATTTCTATCATAATTGGGGGCCGGATATATACAATTAGTATAGGCATGAGTTAACTCAAATTAAAATCTCATCACATATTAATTGAATTTCTCTTAACATTAAACATTAAATTTAATTTCGACAAAAAAAACATTACTATTAAAATCTAAATCTACCTCAACAATGATAATCAACGAAGATGACACATAAAGAAACATAGAATTACATTATAAATAACATGTGTTAATGAATTAGGACATTTTGGCACATACAGCCACATTCAAAGTTACCAAATACATGCACTATTTCCAGTTCGAAAATTAATTAGTTAATGTTCCTCCCGTCCAAATAATTGCAATCCCAATGGATCCCAATCCCAAAATGGTTGAGTATGGCAGTAACCATTGGCATATAATGTCACTTCTTTCTGCCAATTGTGATCTGGAATATATATGTGTCCCCTGAGAGGAGAACTCTCACAGTGAGTTCATTGCTATCTTTCCATCCCTTTCGAATTTTAGGGTTTTGAACAAGATGTTTGTTGCTTCATCACATGAGCAGCAAGCTCCTGTTTTGATTCTCTCAGCACTTCTCCACCCCAGTGCCGGCGGAATCATATGCTCGTAAATCCTTTTCGGATTTCTGTACATCCGGCAACATAACCTGAATTCATGCTTAACTGCAAATACAACAGAGAAATTTGAAAAGTTAAGAGTCCCCAAATTATCACAACTATTCAAGAGCATGAAGGCATTAGCCAAGCTCAATGTGTAAGCTCGCAGTATAGGAGGTTTCTGATTAAACTTTGTAAATATAATTCTCAAAGCAACCATGTAATAATTGCCTTAAAAATGAAATGGGTAATGAAAACCCAACAGTTCATTTAAAAGTTCATTTTTATTGTATTTAAATAGCATTAAAATAATTTAAAAAATGGTATTCTTAATACAAGTGTATTTTATGTGAATTAAAATCAAATAGGATAAAAATGGATAATATTGTCTATCTAAAAAACAATATACAATGAAATTTTCTTTTTTTTTTAATTTTTGTTAATATTTTTTCTGGAACTTCAAACTCAAATATTAATATCCCTGATTCACAAACCCAATACAAATTCAGAGCAAAGACAAATAATTATGCACACAGGTAATAAGAGGAAGCAGAAAATAGAGAAATTTTCATTGGTGCGTGATGTTCAGGTTAGTTGTCTAATTATATTAATAAACAATAAATTAAAATTTGCTGGTTTATAAGTATTGCTAGGGGTTTTGAGAAGAGGAAAAGAAACTGATCTATTTCCAATAATACATGCATAATTTGATGCATAAAATAATCTCTATCAACTATTTTTTTACCAGATTAACTAACTACATGTGAAGGTTTAACATTATATTCTACCAAATAATATTAATATTTTAATTCAAACAAATTGAATATTTCTGTGTTATATATACATAAGAATCATGATCAGGTTAATTCGATAATCTTTAAACCAAAACATTTTGAAGCTGTGAAAGAAGAAAATAGATAGCGTACTACTGGAGACCAGCGTAGTGGATGAGAAGAAGGATGCTGTTCTTGAGAACAATAGCTTTGTACTCATCGTCATTTTCCATGACAGTTTTGCGTCATCAAGGAGCTCTTCCAGTATAGAAGAACCATAAGTGTCTTTTAATGCCGATGATGCGACTATATGGAGAAACCTGACCAGGAGATCCTGTAGCTTCCCAATATCCATTTGTTGGAGCCTCTGGTCTTTCCTCCTTCGAGGCTTCGCTCTCTGCCCTTGAGAAAAAAATAAAAACAAATGCTCTGGATCTCTACTTGATAGATCTCCAGCAAATTCTGGTTATAGAAAAAAAATACAAAAATCAATTTAATTTTTAATTAGAACAAAAAAAGAATTCAAAAAGTTCTTTTTTTGTTTTTTTGAACAATTATACATAAACTATTGAACACCAAAAATTTCTTAAACATACCGAAAATAAGAATAAAATAAAGAAATTTTTTTACTTATAGGAATAATTGGGTATGGTGTCAAGAAAGCATAATCCCATATTAACACAAATAATGAATACAATATAGAAGAATGCTTTAGAAAAATATAAAGATGTTGCATAACCTCCAATTAGAGAGAATTATCAATTTCCTATCAGTAAATTTTGGGAGAGTGTACTTACAAAAAGACATAAGAAAAATCTGCAATTCAATAAATTTTCTTTAGATGAAATAATGACAAAAAATTTTAAAAAAATAAATAAAGAAAAGCAAGAAAGAGAAAGAATGTTTTTAACGTGGAGTTCCATGGATATGGCTCATATATATCACAGAAACTGGGAATGATCGGTCCAGACGGTTCAAGTCCTCCCTTCTCCTTCAAGCTTGTTAATGGAGAAATAGAAAGGATAGAGCCTCTCTGTGCGGTAAGAACCGAAACCCAGGTGGCAAATCCTCCATTTTTAATCAATACCTCTTTCTCTTCCAAAGCTATTATGTGTATGATAAATCTATCATCACAAAAGCATAACAATAGTTATTCTTAATAGTTTGATCTAGCTTGCCGTGATCTTCTCTTATATACTATATAGATAAGAGAATTCTTGAAATTGTCAAGAAAAAAACAAATACGTGTTAGTTGAGACAGAAGAGCAGGGGAGAACAGAAAATGGAAATTTGCCTGTAAAACTCCAACGCGGTTATGTGGAAGAAAATCTCGGTCCAATGCTCCTCTACAGCCGTAGCGTGTCCAATATTTATATATAAGTTTCGAATTAGTCAAGTTTGTCATTTTGTTCCTCGTTTCTTTTCAGTCCTTTGTATTTCCCTTTGTCTTTGTTTCCCCAATGGTCGACCAGTGGAATTAAAGTTATTTTACTTTATTTTTTGAATTTTACAAAATTTCAAGTAAATGATCATAAACTTAAATTAATGTGCTCAATTTATTCAAAAAGTGTTTGATGGAATCAAATTAGACATGGGGTAATGGAAAATTGTAAGAGTCAAAGTTGAAATATGTAAATAAATTGAATTCAATAGAAAATTATTTGTAGAGGTGTGGGCAAAGGTGATTCAATCAAAATCAAACTAAATAGGGAGCAAACCTAAATAATTGAATAATTTAAAATGAATTAAATAGTGTACAGAAATTAAATTGAAACCAAATCAATTTAATGGTTCGAATCGATTCATTAATAAAAATTACAAATTAATAAAAATAATTAGTTAGAAGGTCAAATACAAAAAATTATAAAGGCAGTTCATATCTAAATTCCAACTATCAAATAACAATATAGAATTTAACATTAAACAGAAGCCATTCATTAAATTTTTAATTAACAAAATAACAGTTAGTAACCACCGATTAAGCATGACGTTTTCTTTTGTCAAATAATCTCAAAAAATTATATAGCATATTGTGTACAGTCACAAAAACTATATAAAATATAGTTGTGCACTCTTGTTTTAATTTTAATATGGGTAAAACATGCAACGTTCTTGACAAAAAAAAAATTGGAACTAATTGGATTAATCGAAAGTTTTTTAAGATTAATCGCACGCAATAGACCCGAAAAATCAAATTAAAAAAATTGCCACCTAAACATTACAAGATACTGTCGCTTTGGCTTGAACCACACTCCAGGCCTCATTGCTTTAAAGGCCTCTTGCACCTGCTAAGATTTGTCAATTCTTAATGAGCATCACTTCCACGCTTTACTTAGTGGATTGTGAGAAATTCGCTAACGTTATCACAAAAATTCACTCATTGAATTTGTACTTTAACTCTGTGTCACTTCAACGTTTTACTTTAACCTATAATAGCACTTAAACTTTAAAAAGTAAAATATATAAAGTCAGTCAACTTACAAATATGTTATTGATACTTTACCTACAAAATTAAAAGTCAACTAAAACACTTATTTCATAGTTGAAATGAAATAATTGTGCAAAAAGGTTATGTCCTACCTACATATCAAAGTGTAATATTTTACATATAAAAATGAAAAATCGTTAAAAACTATTGGCTATTAATATGTAAAGGGTGCAATATTAAAAATTTGCAACGTTCAAGCCAACTGAATAATCCCAAGTACAAAGTGTTAGCAGATGGTACCAAAAAAGATAAAATGAAAAAGTTGAGAGGTGAAATATATATTTCTATCCGTAATTTTTCAATACGATAAATTCCGGTGAAATTCACCATTCATGTCTTCTCCAATGCATTAGATATATCTTTGTTTTGTGATGTATCGTTCTCCTCCTCAAGCAATCATGGGGTTTAAAATTAATCGTTAAAAAAAGAAAATAAATTATTTCAGCTAATTAACTTTCAAAAATAAATAACAAAATAAATATAAGTTGCTGGGTCCTAAGATTTCAGGTAAAGAAAATAAACTCTTTGAATAGTGTTATAAAATCCATAATAGACTTGCACATTACCCAAACAATGTTCTAAGATATGAAAAAGGAATCGTGTGCTCTATTTATCTCTACACTAAGTACCTAGTTACGGATTTCCTGTAAACAAAGCCAAACAATGTAACCTAATATATATATTATATTATATATATATATAGATAAATATATAGTATAGAATGTCATTAATGGTTTAGATGAGGACGGCCCTTGTGTATTTATTGAAGCCAAGAGGTTTTGTCAAATGCATGAAAAAGTCAATTTCAAATCTCCAAAACTTCCAGAAGTTCATAGTGCATATGGGAAGAAAGAATTTGCATAATTGTACTGCTACTATGATGGGAGATTCGGAGGAGCGTGGCGACAAACACATTAGCTTAACTTTCTGCTGCTTCTCTGTAAACATAAAGGAAGGTGCTTGTTCTCTTTTAAGTCAGAGTAGGGTTAGGTAATGCTATTATGAAAAATATATTGGCCAATTTGAAAGTCTACGAATTGTACAATGTTTAAAATGCCCGTATATATTAATATTAAAAAGAGACAAACTCCAGAATATTCCCGGAAAACATTTGTAGTCCAGTTAAACGATTGAGTGGTGAAAGTTGTATCAGAACCTCAACTGATCATTCAACACGACTCTTTATTATCAGCAAACTGTTTAAGGAAAATCATTAGGTATATAGTAAGCTTTTTTTTCCTATTAAAGTGGCATAAATAGATGATTGCGCATAGTTATCTCTCCACACAGACGAAGCCTTAACTTTTCAAAGACATCATCGCGTAAATTGACAAATCATTCCTTATGAGTAAGAAGTATAATTGTAATCAATATGAATTTACCTAAATTTAACTTTATAATATCATGCAACCAGAAAATATCCTCTCAGTTAGTCTCGAAAAGATATGAATTTAATTATATTGTTTTTGTAAAACTAATTAGTAATGGCCCATAGATACTTAAAAAGTAAAATTCAAGATGGTTATAAAAAAATAAAAAATATTTTTTTTAAAGTAAAAAATAAAAAAAAGAAAAAAAATATTGAACGATAACAGTCAATTACTGGCATTAATCCTTGGAAAATCAGTTTTCATTATTAATTGAAAATTAACCGCTGCCTTCGCTTATCAACTCTTATTTACTATGACATATATGTCCAGTAAATTTTACGATTTTAGGTGTTTTTTTTTATAGAGAAAAAGAAAAAAAAAAAATCAAGGTAGGAATATCAAAGAGAAGAAAAAATCTACAAGATACGTTCGAATCCCAGAAAAACGCACGTGTTAAAAGGTCTAAAAGCTTGTAAGCACTTTTTGGTCCAAAAAAAGATTAATATCTCTAGTTATCATAAAAAAAAAAAAAGAAAAATAAATAAAGCTTAGAAACTTAAGTAAAATTAATTAAATAAAATAAAAAATAACCAACAATATTGACCGACTAGCTAAAAAATAAATTAAATAAGGTAAAGGGTGTCCATAAACTTAAGAGATAAAAAATGTCACGACTTCCAAGAAATTAATTTTGACAAAAAATTAGAAAGGATAGCCCTGCTCACCTTGTTTTTATTTGAGGAACTTATTAATGACTGTCTGTTCTGGCTTTTTGATGAGTTTCTTATCCTTTTCTGAGAAAGATTATTTCCAAAAGAAAATTATATCGCAGAATTTCATGAGGTGGAAGAGGAAGACCCCAAACGTCAATTGTACGTAAGATAATTGTAATCGTGCAATACTGTTATGGCAAATCATTCCATTTTTCAACCATAAATCAACTTGCTTGGCATTTTCAAATACTAGGTTTTGGAATATAAAAAAGGCCTATTGATCGCTAGAATGAGATGCCCTTCGCAAATCTAGAGTTTTCTGGTATATAATAATATAATTAATTAATAATTGCTGATAAAGAAACACATTATCATTCAAATTATCAATAAGCAGTGTGGTAATGATTTATATGTTATTTTCTTCCAAACATAAAGCAATGGTGATTTATAGTTAATTCAATCAATATTTTTAGCGCCTAATCGGCTTAATTGGGTGAATTACACAATTATAGGTATATGTAAAGTTAGAATAAAAAGTAAAAGCCACCTACAGTAGCCACTAGTCGCCAACCCGCTCTTGATAGCTTGACAAGGTCAATAATTCATTTATAATTCAAATTATTCAGTGAATAGTATTTAGGAAGCTTCAGAGTTTGAAAGAGTTTTATCAAACATTAAAACACGTAATATTTTTTTAAGTATGCTAAAGTGTTCTCGTACTTCCCGGTTTAGACGATTAGATGAGAAACTAATGCCTAATCCCTCTCAGGTCTAGGAGCGATTATGTAAAAGTCCTCCCTAAAATGCCAACTCACGGCGGACTCCTGAGATACCGTCAAGCGGTAGTCTAGTGCAGCCCATACTACTAACATTAATTGACCGAACGTCTACCATTACGAGATTAATAAACATACACACAAAAATTATAAGGCTATATACTACCACATAAGAAAAATAAAAGCTATTATTTGAAATCAATCATACTGCTAAATCTAAAACTAAGCTTTTTAGTAATATTAGCTATTTGAGTAGCTAGAATTGTTGAGTAGTTTTTTCATAAAATATTAAAAGTTAAACCGTTACAGGAGTTTGAAATTTGAATAAAATGTTTATTTTAATTTCTAAAATTTAATCAAAACACTATGTTACCGAATATGTCCCACGAACGAATCCATGGCCGGACCGGCACTAGGCCCAGGTAACTAAGCCCCGAGGCCCGGAGTAAGCCCTGAAACCCAAAAATGTACTATCTCAAATAATTTTTTAATATTCCAGCCATACTGATTGAAAATATAACCGCAAGATTCTATTAAACCTCGGCCCAAATTTAAAAATCTTAAACATTTACAAAATACCCTGTTACACTACAATATTTATAATATGCTCAACAAATGATTTCATCTAGAATAATATACGACAAAATATATACAAAGTCCTATAACTGCGGAGTTCACTAACAAATAATACAGATAAGTCCTTTCGGACATTTACTATTTAAATAGATCGATACTAAAGATTAGAGAACTCTTTCTAACAGTGAAAGAGTAGAGTTTGTAGGCTGGGATTGTAGGAAAGGAAGCTACTTCCGAAAGATGTTAAACAAAAGAGATGTGAGTTTGTTAAAGAATAATAATTATGCACAACACCACGCATCACACAAATGGATAAATATAAAATCTAGTCATCCGAACTAGTTATATGTTCACCACAGCCAGTCACACAATTGGCAATATCACCAGCACTCACAATTATGTAATCATCTTCACAAATCAATCACGTGGAAAATTGGGTCAGTGGAGTCACCGAACGCCCCGATGAGCTGTCCTCCACATGGCTCAATCCTTCACTGTGCGACCTAGGGAGCCGATCCCCCATAATGGCCGACGACCGGTCTAATCCTCACTTGACCAGCCCCTCATTGTTTTTTCTATCCTCTCTTTCTTTTCATACCGAACAGGAAGCAAACCCGGTGGTCCCTCGCATCCAATCTAGATCATCAGCGCTCACAACAGGAAGGCAACCTGGCGGGCAAGTGTCAAATCTAGACTGTCCCGGTGCGCAACGACGAAAGCCAACCTGTGGTTAACGTAGACGTAACGGTAGGTGGCAACACGGGGGCGCCGATCTCCCATTTACACCGATAACTGTAATTGGATCCATGAACGGGTAAACGTATATATAATCGGTTAAAAAGTCGGTAAGCAAGATCCACATAAACGTAACGGCTCACAAACCCTTGTGAACACCACCTCAATCCCAACTCCACAGCAAAACAAGAGCATAGCATTACACAGAAACATTTATCAACATTGCAATTCATGCAGACATATGATCAGTTACATATTGGAAAGCATGCATGATAGACATCATACCAATGCAAGCAAATAATAAATAGAAATTAAACAATAAAGGCAACGATAGGAGCATAATAATAAGAATAATAATAATAAAAAAAAATAAATATAATAATGAATAAATAATAAAAATAATAACAAATAAATAAGTAATTGTATAATTAAATAAATAATGATGATAATAAAATAATAGAGCACTTTAATTTATTATGAATAATTATAGATAATTCTAAAATAAACTATTATTATATTGTAATTAAAACTAGTCTAAGCTTGTATCGAAATTTCGGCAGGCACCTCCCTATAAAATGCGACTATCTACTGCCAAATACACAATATCTATATATATTATCATTTCAAAGTGGCACACAGCCCGGATCCGTCGGGCGATAAGACAGTTGAATTTTCCCTCCTCCTTAAACATCAAACAATTAAACAGCCCCAAACTGATCGTCAACCACAGGTTTATGATAAATAGAGCGCGAAATTCAACCTGTGTCCAACAAGACTCAACAAGATTATTTGGTAAATATCATAAAGCTAGACCAAACTAAATAAACGTAATTTTGATAAGTTAAATGTTAAGTTGTTTAAAACTCACTTTAACAATAACTATTGACTACTGTTTATTTAATTTCGATCAAATCTAATTATCTGACTAATCTTAATCCAATTTGTCTTGCACGGTTCCGGACTACGACAATTATTCCACAAGATTATGGGCCCTAGAAGTTCAACATAAAATATACTTAATTAGGGTTGAAATAGTGATCTTTTAAAATGTATGGTAACTTAACTTAATATAATCAGCAATTCTAACAAATAAATCCTAAGTTCCAATGTTCTCTATTGAAGTTTCCCAAATGTAAATTCACACAGCCCAACCTAATATATCAAAGTCCTTCGATTAAATACCTATTCGAAGTTAACTAAAATGTCCCATAAATTTAAATGTGTGACATGTATAACACAAATTAAATTTAATAATCAATTGAATGCTTTATAGCAAAACAATTGAGAAAATTGAGTCTTGGAACGTACAATTGAGAATCGGGTGACGAATTCCATGCTCGAACCGCGAAGAAAGAGAATTGCTGTCTCCGGGCCTCGCCGGAGTGTCGCCGGCCGGTCACCGACCGTCCGTCGCCCGCCGCCGTGCACCGGTGGCCGGAAAAGCTAAACCGCCCAGAAAATGCAAGGTCACCACCACATGACTCCAATTTCCGCGAGGAGTCAAATCTACCACGTTTGATGAGGCAAGTGGCTCGTGTTGGCCGGAATCGACCTCCACAGCCACCTCCAAGCCGGATCCATGGTGGTTCATCAAAACTCAAGCAAAATCACAAATTGATGGAGGGGAAATGTTCATGTGGAGGAGAGGAGTCGATCGAGACCATCTCTAGCACTTGAAGTCGACGAATCGGTGAGCTTTTCATCGGAAAAACGCCATCGCATGGTGAGGCGGCCTGTCATTCGCGATCTCTCTCGCTTCAGGCTCTCATCGCTCAAACCAAGGCCACCGGAGTGGTTGTCTCGTTGAGCTCTTGCGATTAGAGTCCTTGCTTGCCTGAAACGATGGCCATTTGGCCGGCAAACGGGAAAGAGAGGAGGGAGAGCTTTCGCGCGCTGGAGAAGAAGGAGGAGGAGAAGAAAGAAAAGAAACAAAAGAAAGGAAAAGAAAAGAAAAGAAATGGGTCGGGCTAGTTCGATTCAAACCGGTTCGGTCTGATTCAGTGATTTGGTCTCATTTCGTTTGGTTTTCGAGTTTTCCAATCGATTTTCGGATCCTTCGTGTGGTTCTCGACAAATTAAACAGGTCTGGGGTGATTTATTTTAAATATTATTTATTATGTTTTGCAACCTTTCTCACTTACTTAATAATACCAAGTATTAATAGTAATGATTGTAAATTTAGAATAATTAATTCATATATACTTATATATATAATAAAATTAATCCTGGGTTTCACGTTATTCTCGAAATTTTTAACTGTCCTTCAAATCGAAAATTCCCCGAATGAACTGTTTGGGCTTAGGCCCAATTCGAAAATTTGGGCTCGAATGGGAACTATGTTACAATTTCAACCCCACCGGCCAAAATTTTGCGATTAATTGGGACTATGTTACAATTGCAACCCACGCGGCCAAAATTTGCGATTTTTGATTTAATAAAAATTTAAAAGTTTTGAAAATAAAAATTCAGGGTGTTTCAGAATATTATAAAAAATAATATTTTGTACTATTTAAGAAGCTATTGCTAAATACAACAAAAATCTAATAGATAACAGTAAGTACTACAGCAGTTAATGGTTGTTAAAACAACTAATACTGTTGAACAAGTCCAAAGTCTTTGTAAAAGAAAAAAAAAATCTTATTTTACATGCTAGACAAACGAAGAGTATACAAAATTATAAATTTACAAGGAAAAGGAAATTTATAACAATTCTATAATAGATTAATCAATTCTATAATATAACAATTGCAATTGAATTTTGAAATTCTACTAGTTAGTTCTACATCTTGCAATTGACTTTGAAGGTAGAAAGAATTCCATGTCTTGATAAGAGTTTCACACTTTGTATAATGACCCAAACCAGAAAGCAATGCCAAAGAATATAATAGATTAATCAATTATCTAATGGTTAATCATGTCAAAAAAATTATCTAATGGTTAATATGTACTAATTAAATTTTACATAGTCCAAGATCCAGCTATACATATTGGAGAGATTTTAAATATAATTACTTTTTCTTCAAAAATAATTATTCTCTCATCCACTGTATTATCACCGTCTATCAATTTTATGGACATGAAAATTAAAAGTCATGGGTAAAAAAATAAAATAATTAAAAGGTAAATTACTAGATACCATTTTGCAATGTGCAAAAGGCAGGAACCATACAATATGACATTTCCAAGAAATAGTTTACAAAAATTAATTAGATAAATATGTGTGTATTTATTTAATTATATTTAAATAATGGGTCTATGCATAATTTAATATAGACTTATTGTGGAAATATCCATTACTCTCGTTGAAAGCTGCGTGAAAAAAGAAAAAATAGAAAGATGAAACGAAACCAACCTAAATTTGGAGAATAAATTATTATTCTTCTTGACAAGTATTACCAAAACATTAGGACTTCTGTGAGATTCACTTTCTTCAAATAATTTTCTTTTTGAATACACGGAAGGTTTAATGGACTAAAATAATATTGCACCCTATATAAGAGGGATAACTCTCCTCTTTGAATAACATTCACCGAATTGACATTCACCTAATTGATGACAACTTTTGCAGTGGAGATGACTCGAACTCGAGACTTTTCACTCCCTACGTTTTCTACGAATTTGAAAAACCAATCAGACTTTCAAATAATTCAAAAGGCTAATAGTAATATATTTTATTTTTCTCTTACCATATACTCCTCCCTTTTGTGAAAAATATTATTATCCTCACTTGTGGTAAATGCCTTTATTAGATTAGGGTGGCGTATGACTTGTCCACACTAAACAAACAAAAATAATCTTTTTGTGAAATGAAAATATTTCTGACCATACAAGGAAAAAAAGAAAAAAATCGAAATGATTTTTTAGGAAATTCTCTTTTTTATTGATTTAGTCCGTAGATGGGAATATAAACAAAATTTAAACAAGAATCTGAACCGACTAATATGCCTTAAATTAAAAAGGTTTATAATAATTTCTATACGGTAATAGGACATACGAGATTGACTTACCTATAATGAGGAACAATTTTTGAAAAAACCCATATTTTTATTGGTTTTGATTCATGGATTATGGATGAAATCATAGACATAGTCTAAACAAGACTAATCCAAGCTATGAACGATGAATATGCCTTAAATTAAAAAGGTTTATCATAATTTCTATATAGTAATAAGATATATAGATTTGATTTATCTATACCCAGTTTACATAGATCCATCCGTGAATTAAATTAATAAAAAATAATTTTTTATTGAAATTATATGATATTTATAACTATTTACTGGAAAAAAAAAATAAAAACAAAAAATTCTATATCAATTGTTTGATTATAAAGAGATTCAAAAAATCGGGACAAGTAAAATCCTAGAATATACAGCAGTAAATTGTACAGTAATAATCGCGTAAAACTAAAAAGATTTGAAGAAATCAAGTCAAAATGAAGTCAATAAACACCGGACCCACATATAGGCTTTCCTTGTACTTTTAAGTAGAAAAAAAAAAAAAGTCATGCAGTTTTTCTCACGCGTAGTTGGAACAGACCACTGAGAGACAAAAGTTCGTTCAAAAAAAAAAAAAGTCATGCAGTTTTTCTCACGCGTAGTTGGAACAGACCACTGAGAGACAAAAGTTCGTTCCGTGGCTCCATCCATTAATTAAATCACATTTTTATTTATTTATTTTATGAAAACGACAAAAAGCGACATTTTGCAGGATTGTTGTCGTTCAATTCAATTTGTATAGATTATGAACGCAAATTAAGGTGCATATAGAGATGAAATATGAAATATATGATAGAATATATAAATATGTGTAAATAATTTCGCATTAATCGGTTATGAGTAAAATAAATGATTTACAATTAAAATGAAATTCCAATAAAAATAATTTAGGTGTTTTTCTATTAAGAATAAGTTCAATTCAAGTACCATCTAATTACTATTTTAAGTACCATCTAATTAATTAATTAATTAATTTTAAGATGGTATGTTGTGAAATTTATAAAATTATAAAAAGCTTCCATAAGGTTGTTCTAAATTGTGAGATTGCAATTTAAAATAAGATATTTATTAGTAATTTAAAAGTTTAATAAAACTAAAGTTAATAATTTAATTTAGTCATATGCTTAAATTCATTTATATATTAACTTTTCAAATTTTATTTTGAATCTATCGTGTCCTTAAAATTATGAATTTTAGAAACATCTCACAGCTTCCATACTAACATCAGTAATTTTTTTATATGTTTTTAGCTTTTACATGCAAAATATTAATTTATTATATTGTTACTACAACTTTTATAATAATTATTATGACATTTTCAACTATTTGATAAATATTTAATTTTGATCTAATTTTACAAATGAAATATTTAACAGAAAAAATTTGCTAAATTTAAATATCTAATAGATGTAACGTTCTACGTTGAAATATTTAATAGATCAAAGTAAAAATAAAGTATGTCATAAATTTTTTTGTTTTATGTAAATAACAAGGATGATTTGGTAAATTTAATTCTATTAAACCCAACCCATCATGTGAACATGCAAGGATCATGTTGACCATATCTGTTTTGATGAAAACCTTAATCAATTTACAATCAATTACGTGACCAATTGGACAATGCTAACTTATGGAATTCTTCTATTTGATTTTCTCATATTTACAAAATCAAAATCAATCAATTTCATTTTTGGACCATTTTGCAGCGGTTAACCGCACCTTCCGTGCCATTTAATTGATGTTAAATCACTATATATGTAGTCTAAATTGACTCATTATTTTAATTTTTTACCTCTCATTTTTATATATTTACTCTAGGGAAAATTTTTTTTTTAATCTGCCAGTCACAACTATGCATTCTTCTTATGATATCAAATGTATATTTTCGGAGAAAGTATGAATTTTATGTAACCAATATTTGAATAGTATATAATTAATAATTAAAAATAGTTATTCAATTTAAAAAATAAATTTAGCAGTCGTTTCAATTGATGGAATTTGAATAATAAAATTTAAATATTTAATTAATTTATTAAATTCATTTGTTTAGTAGAAAAAAAAAGTTAAAATCCATAGAATTAATAAATTTTACCGTGGTTTCCGTTCAATAAGTTTGAAAGAGAAAGAAATCTAAACTTATAAGTTGAATTTTATCAATTCCATCGGTTTTTATTATTGATAGAATTTGCGACTCTTACTACTATTTTAAAAATAGTTTTCATATGCATAGATTTTTTTTTTTTTTTTTTTTTAAGGAAATAATTGGATGTGAAATTCTATGGATTCTATGGATTTCACCTTCCATTAATTCAAATGAGCACTTCATAGCATTGTCAATTAAGCAGTAAAAGTCAAATCATCTCATCTAATCATTGACTTCTCTTTTTCCCTCTCTTCTTCTTTTTTATGTGAACCTTGGAATTTGGGACTTGAAAGATAAAAGAGAAGAGTCGTTAGAATTTGAATTTGAAATCGTTAGTCCAACTCCATATATAGTCAAAATTTCTAATGTTATGGAAAAGGCCGACACTAATGGCGAATTTGTTTATGGGCTCATTTCAATTTCAAATTGGGCTTTCAAAATTGTTTACGGCCTTTGGGTTTCTGAAAGTTTGACAAGCCCAAGTCACACGACCATTATTATTCTCTAATATTTCATATTTCCGGTTTGACAAGCCCAATGCACTTAAAATAGAGCTTTAAATTAATATTATTGTTATATTGAATATATATATATATTTTTTTTTTCACTCCAAAAAGTTTGTTTATGCTATAAGTAAAAAATTCGTGAAAAGTTTGTAAAAGATAATATACGAATTATTAAAAATTATATTAGATAGAATTTGAGAAATCTAGAATATCAAATTAATATTAAAGTATATAAATAATTTTGAGAGTTTAATACGGAGCAAAAGTATAATTGACCAAAAGTTTAATAGTTTTAAAATGATTTTTTTTCCTGCTAATTATAATTGCAAAATTTATTTTATTATATGTACATGAAATAGATCTGCAATGCATTCATAAAATAATTTACTATTAAATAGAAAAAGAAATATGGAGGCTAAACCTAGCCATCTCTCGCTCTCTCTTTTTTGGTATTCTTTTAGATTTTGTTTTTTAATCACAGCCAAACGTCTTCTTTAGTCAGCGGTGGTTTCTCTTCGTCACTTTCTATCATTTTCTTTATTTTAATTAGCTTTCTTTTTAATAATTTCTAAATTTATGACTGTTTTAAATAAAATTTGAATTTAGTCTTTTAAATTTGTAATAGTTTACAGATCTTGAGTGTTTTTGATACCCTTTTAGTGGAATTATGAATTTCTCTTCTTTTATTAGGTTGTGAGAATTTTGATGTGGACTTTTATTTCTCTAGTAGTTCGAAATACAAAATAGATTATTGGTTGCTTGTGGTTGAAGACTTCAGATCTTTAGGTTCAAGTAAATTTCTTTTACTAATCGAATCTAGTAGTGCAGCTTGTTCCTCGGATAAAGTTTAATATATTAAACTTTTATTTTGATGTGAGTTGTACCAAGTTTTCAAAAAAATAATATTCAGGTCAATATTGTGGAAAATTTGTTTAATGTCCTATTTGAAAATGGATCAGTGTTTACCTGAAAGATTAACTTCTTCTGACAATATCATCTCCAAACAAAAAATTCCAATTTTCTATATTTATATTTCTTATTCATTTATAAATATTATGATATACTTAGCTTATATTCATTATTAAAAATTTATAATTAATAACATAAAGTTTTGAAGCAAAAAGAAATTTTAATTTAATAAAATATTTTTTTAAAAAAATTAATAAAAACTAGACATTAAGTAAATGAAATATAGTAACAATTAAAAAGAAAATGTAATTTTATACGAACAAAATACTTTTCTAGAAAAAATTAATAAAAATGGATACTGAGTAAAAGAAAATATAGTAATAATTCAACAATGTAGGCTCCATTTATTTCTAGAAAATTACTTACATTTGGAAAATATTTTCAAGAAAAATGTTTTCCTTAAAAAATATTTCTCAAATGACTTATTTTTTGTTGTTTGGTTGTAATATAGAAAATTAGTTAAAATATATTAAAATCTTTAACTCATGTGACCATAAAAATATATAGAATTTCATATTTTAAAATTTTATTGTTAAATATGAAAAGAATATAAAAAATTAGTAAATTATGAAAATTGCTAGTGACTGATGGTGGTGGCCGACAGTGGCTTGTGGCTAGTGGTGATGGCTGATGGTGAATAATGACTAGTAATAGTAGTTTCTGGTGATTAATAAATTAAAAATATGCATTTATAAGGTTATAATAAGTTTATCAATATATGAAAAATATTTTCCTCTCCTAAAAATAAGAAGTAATTTTTCTTAAAAATAACTTAGTTTTTTTTACCAAAAAATATTTTCCATTAACTTGCTTTCATAAATGCTAAAAAAATGATAAATTATGAAAAATATTTTTTTTATATATTATTTTACGAAAACAAACATAGTTACATTGATTCTCTAATCGACTTCTTTGTCGTTGTATATACTAAATAAATACCTAGATTTAAAGAACAGAGAAAGGCAATATCACCTTATTAATTTTATATACCGAATAAATACACACTGAACCATTTATTTTAGTTATTTTTTAATGCACTAATTCGTTTAGTTTCAGTATGCGAATATTGGCCAAATAATTAGCCTAAAAACATTTAATAATTAAAACCAAAAAGTAAAATCACCCTAATTAATTAAAATTCTATGGTACATAGTCAAAGATAATTTCCATATTATTCTTGGAGTAATATTTTATTTACCAAATAAATATTGCTCTTGGGATGTTTGTAAACAGGATTTTGAAATTCATTGAATTCATTAAAATTCAAGAAACAAGAAACCTAAATTTTTAATTTCATAAAATTGTACAATTATCATCATTTATTATAATCATTAAACTCCTGAAATTTAAAATATCTTAAAATTTTTTTTTAAAAAAAATAGAATCCCTCATTCATTAAACTAAGAAATTTATTAAAATCCCATCTCATTAAAAACTCATAAAATTAGGAATTATACTGTATGAGAATTTTTGAATTATCTATAAATTATATATTTTTTCTATTGTGCTAAATGTGATATTTGTAATAAGTTCGTAAATTGTTAAGAATATTCTTCAAAAAAAAAAAAAAAAAAAAAAAAAAAAAACTATGTTAAGAATATCTTAAACCAAATAATAAGGTATAAAAGAAACCTTTTTTTTCAGAAAAAAAAAAAAAAAAAAAAACTATTGTTAAGAATATCTTAAACCAAATAATAGGTATAAAAGAAACCTTTTTTTCAGATAATGGGCCAACTATTCATAAGGCCCACATTTTGTAATTATGATCATGAAGAGAAGAGGTACCTAAGGCCCATAGGCATGGCATTCACCTATATTTTGATAAAGAGGCTATAAATAAGTGTGCTTCCTCTAGTTATTCTAGGGTTTCTGCAAGTCCTTTTCTTGGTGGGTATTTTATTTTCCTCCTCTTCCTTTTATTTAGGCAGTTATCGTTTCTGTTCTTTATTTTTCAAGCGCCGCCCTTAAGATCGCCTTCCAAATGACAATGGAAGCGTTTTGAGTCATAGCTGCGCAAGATCAATCCATTTTCTTGGGGTTTCTCTTTAGGGTTTTCCTTTAGAGATCTCCATTTTATCCCACCAGAAGTTTCTTCTCGAGCCATTGTTTTATTCTCTGCATCTGTGGTTTTTTCTGTTTATTTGTAAACCCCTGGACGGCTACACTGTCTTTGGCTGTTTTATTTAATTGGAAATACCAGTTCCATTGATGAACCATGAATTGGCTCATTCTTTGGTGGGAAACAAGCAATATGATTTTCTTGATTTATTTTAAATTATAGTTAATTGTGCTTTAAAATGGGATTAATTGAATTTTCTTTTGCTGATTTCAAGTAATAAGAATGGCAAGGATGATGAATCAATTAGATGTGTGAATGGAAATTATCCATATTGAACACAACTTGTGAGGCATATTAGTTGTCTGACTTGCCTATATTATCTTATTTGGTTTAACGTTTATTTGAATAATTAATCATCAAAATGGTGTTAATGGGTTTTAATTATTGATTTGTTTTTTAATAATGTTAATAGATAAATAAATTGGGTATTTGGAATTGGTGGTCGATGATGATAAAACGAAGGCTTGTTTCTCAAAACATTCGCAGTGGCCGCCTAAGAGCTTTCGCCTTCGCCGGCTTGAGAGCTATTGCTGCACTTTTCCTTCCTTGGATGTCTGAGACCTCATAGAAAATATAAATTGTTGAAATTTTCGTCTGAGAGTAATTTTAAAATGATACGGAAATAATTTGAGATTTAAGTAGAAAGAAAAAAAACTAAATAACATAGCAAAACCTAATTATTATTTTTGATCTGGCCTATTCTCTTATTCTTTAAAATTTTCTTGTTAGAATTGTAAATACAAATTAGTGGAGTCATAGTTCCAATGGAATTCTATGTGCTTTCAGATTCCTCCGGCCAGCATGTTTTTACTCAATTGTCATTGTTCTGAGACTTCAGAAACTTTCAAGTCAAAATTCCACAGAATTGACATATGCATATGTTTGATTCAATGGTAATGCCAAAATAAGTTGTGCATAATCTGTTGGCTTTTTTCTTCTCTCTCTCTCTCTCTCTCTCTGGCTCAATGCCTGTTTGGAGTCATAATAATGCTTTTGCAAAATTTAAAGTCCAATAAACCATAGTTTTAAATTTTTCACATAATAAAAAAAGCAGACTAAAAACATATAAAAATAGTAAATGAAAAAAATGAAATCTCATGGAATGGCTTAATGGCCTTTCACCATCTATCCCCCAAAATAAGAGCAAGGAAATCCTTCCCCTGTGGTAAGTTATAATTCTGGTCATACTCGTACTGAGTAAAACCCTACCACAATAGTAGATTAGAGGGATTCTTGATCCTGATTTCTATTCTATGTTAAGCATCTTGCAAGTTGCATATATCAATTGAATAAATAATTCACTAGTCTAATGACACTAAACCAAATATATAACAAAACTATCCAATTCCAACAATCTGATTTGAATGCAACCTTCACCAATTCAGAGTTTGGACCATAGACAATGCATAAACTCCAAAAACTGAATAAAACATTCATATTCAAACATCAATAAAAGAAATTTTATCCACTAAGAACCTAAAAACCGTGACCATGATTTAACCAACAATGGACCGACAATCTGCTTTTCTTCAGGAGTGAAGATAATATATTCTATATAATAAAATATTATAATAGGACTGCAAAAGAATAAAAGCCACCTACAAAAGAACAAATAGCTTGGGAACATGCATCAATGTAATCATCATCCACTCTATAAATACCTTCTACAGAAAACTACATTGTGCTCAATCTCAAACAACTATGGATACAATTTTCCCTTTCTTCTTCGTTCTGATTATCTTAGCCACATTCTTATCAACCCAAGCAGCCCAGACAAACTCTAAGCTCTTTAGGGAGTACATTGGAGCTGAGGGTAAAGGAGTCAAATTCTCAGATGTACCTGTTAATCCCAAAGTTGAATTTCATTTCATTCTATCCTTTGCCATTGATTACACCTCGTCTGCCCATCCTTCTCCAACCAATGGACAATTCAGTGCATACTGGGACACAGAAAACCTTACCCCTTCCAACGTTTCCTCCCTTAAAGCTCGCCATTCGAATGTGAAAGTGGCTATGAGTCTTGGAGGTGACACTATAAACAATCAACATGTATACTTCAAACCCAAGTCAATCAACTCTTGGGTTACTAATGCTATTCATTCCATTATGGAGATAGCAAACAACTATAAATTAGATGGAATCGATATTGATTATGAACATTTCAGTACAGATCCAGATACATTTGCTGAATGCATTGGGCGACTTCTCTTCTACCTTAAAGGACAACGAATTGTGTCATTCGCATCAATAGCACCATATGACAATGATTCTGTACAGCCTTATTACTTGGCTCTATGGAAGAAATACGGACACCTTATAGACTATGTCAACTTTCAGTTTTATGCCTATCCTAAAGGGACAACAATTTCTCAGTTCTTGAAACACTTTGAAGAGCAGAAATCTAATTATAGAGATGGCAAGATCTTAGTAAGCTTCGGAACAGATGATAGTGGGGGCTTGTCTCCTCAAAATGGATTCTTTAGCGCTTGCCGAAATCTTAGACAAGCCAATAAGCTTCATGGCATATTTATATGGTCAGCCGACGACTCTAAGAAGACTGGGTTTCCTTATGAAAAGCAGTCACAGTCCTTTTTGGCCAATGCAAAATGACCTCTCTCTCTTTAATATTGTTGTATTTTGAACTACTCTGTAGGCTGTTCTTGAGGAATTATGAAGATTGAAATGTTCTTTTTGAACTTTTGAATTTGATTTGAAATTTAGGATTTTATAACATTGAACCCAAATTTTTTAGTCGAGGTCAGCTCAGTTATTCACTGAAGTATTCAAATTCCACCCGTGGAAAAACATGCATTAATATGAACCCCTAGATTAGTCTCATTACCACTATTTCCAATTTCTAATTATATTAAAATAAAAAGCTAAAAATGAGCTGCATATAATCTAAAATGGAACAACACTAAAACTATGATTATCAATCAAATATCCCAGAATTCATTGCATGCCTAACAAAAAGGGGAAAAAAAAGAAAAATCTTATCATGTTATCAATCAAGAAACCCAGTTTGGCGAAACACGGCATTCCTCACCTGTCTCAGATCCCTTCCTTTTAGAGTCCTTCCAACTCCTTCCAGCACCGAAAACGTAGTCTTCGGAGACTTTCTCGACCCTCGCGCTACAATCTCGTGAGGCGGCAGCATCTCCTCATCTCCGCCGTCAGAATCACCATCATCTTCCCTAAACTTACTATTCCTCTGCTTCGACATGGCAATTGACAGTAAAGGCACATTCATCGGAGCTGATTGGTTCATCTTCCTTTCAGGCACCGATTGCGATGCATACTCTCTATCACTCTGGGGCGGTCTCGGTATCATCGGAATCGACTTCGATGAGGAAGAAATTGAAGGCTTGCGATAGAGTATAGAGTGATGATTCGACTCCGGCATCGCCGCTAGAATGCCGGAGTGCCGCTGGAAAGATTTCCGGCCATTATTTTCATTGGCGGAGCGCACTAAGCTTTGTTCAGTGAAATCATTTGTCCAGAGGACCTCAACCTCGTTTAGCTCATCGCCGTTTCCATTTTCGTCTTCTGGCGCTGCAGAAGGGGAGGTGTTAAGGAAACGGTGGCGAAAGATGGGATCCATGCGTTATGTCAGCGCGTTTTCTGGTTCTAGTGGAACAATGCAGGAATGGTGGTGCGGCTGGTGGTCGCCGATTCTAGTGGAAGCTGCGTTGAGACGAGTTGAAAATTGGGACCCAGAGGGACGACGGTGTCTTCGCTAATGGGGCTGACGATATTAGAACCTCGTTATTGCTTGGTTTGGGTCTGGCGCTAAAAGAAGTTTGCAATTCTGCATTATAATCTTATCAGAATGAAGGTGGGGTTGTTTTAGCCTATGGTCGGTTCTTGTCTCCGCCTTTTGATACATCTTTAGCAGCCAAAAAGATGGTTCCACGTTCCCATCATCATTATACAAAGTCAATTTTAGAATTTCTCCAATTCTAAAAAGATAAGCTTTGAATTGAGGAAACAAAGAGTATGGGTATTTTGAGTTAATAATTAATATCTCATCTATTGAAAAGCTTGTAATCAAATCCATCCCACAGATTTAGCTTATCTTGGATGGGAACCAACTTTGCAGCCTCATTTGCAGATGCAGAAAAAAGTGGCTTTTCTTTTTAACAAAAGGATAAATCTTTTTTTTTTTTTAAAAAAAAGGACAAATCATTAACATATGTATATATACACGAGATTCAATCTACTTATTATTTGTAACCTTTTAATTTTATATGTCATACTCACTTTTACTAATTATTTATATTTGTTTTTATTTTTTAATATTAAATATTAAATATATTTTTTGTCTTATATTTTTAAATTTTTGTGATGTTAAGACAAAATTTCATATAAAATTAATGTAAATAGAACGGTTAATTAATAAAATAGTTATATGCACGCCTTTAATTCAATTTATACCGTCATTTATTAAAAATTAATTACAACTGTATATTTACAACTTTACGATATCATCTAATAAATGCATTTTAATATATATATAACAATAAAATATTATACATATTTTCAAAATTAAAATTTTAATTGCTCGTCATTTTGAAAGACTTATGTATATTCTATTTAAAAATTTATTTCTGAATAAAGGCATTTTAAATATATATAACAATAAATATTATACATATTTCAAAATTAAATTTTAATTGCTCAGTCATCTTTGAAAGACTTATGGTATATTCTATTTAAAAATTTATTTTTAAAAATATATATTACAATAATATATAAAACATAAAAAATATTTATACAAAATTTTTTTTTTCTTTTTTTTTTTCTCTGTCCCCTAAATGAAATATTTCATATTATAATAAAAAAATTAAATATTTTAAAAATAAAAATATAAAATTTTCCAAATGTGTCATATCATATTATATTTTATTAAAAATAAATTTAAAAAAGATAAACTTTAAAAAATTTTTGAAATGCTTAAATTATTTATATGTATTTATTTTAAAAATATTATTTATATGTATTTATTTTAAAAATAAATTTAATAAATTATATCCAATCAATTAATAAATTATAATTTTCTAACAGGTCATGACTAAAGTTATTTTATAATATTTTCAAATTTCCACATTTATATATATATTAGTTTTTTTTATGACGTGCGTTGCACATTGACTATGCTCGTTATATAGTCATTTTTTATACTCTTTTTTAAATTTTATCTAAATAATATTAAAGCATAAATTTTTGTTTAGAGTTTGATTAATTTGCATTAGACTTTGTCGTATAAGTTACTTATAATACTACTTTTTATCTACTTAATCATGTTTTTATATAATAAAGTGATTTCAAAATAAAGTTCAATTCAATCCATAGATCTAATCTTTCAGTTCTAATTTATAAACATAGATTCTTAAAACTATAAAAGGTGCCCAAAATGAAAATCAAGTTATCAATCAATGTCAAACCCCTGCCCTCAATCCCAAATAAATCTCTATATACAATTATAATGAAAAATAATAATTAATTATTTTTTACTGTTATATAAAAGATAAAAAAAATAAAAAAGATATTCTAAATTGATAATGATAATCACTTTAGCTGTGGTAGAAGTGTGACTTACTCATGCATTAGAGAAAGGAATATATACACATACACAAATTCTTGAAACCCTAAAAGTAATCTAAAACATAAATATATAGTTCTAGTTTTTTTTTTCAGTTTTATAAAAATTGTTTTCTTTCAAGTCAAACATATTTAGAATATAAGACAAAAAAATATCAAGAAAATTAAAAATGCTTAATCATCAAGGAGTCATCTATTTATTGCAAGGGAGATATAAATCTATTAGTGAATTAAAGTGAAGTACAAATTAATCTAGTAATGAAAAAGAAAATAAAAATTATTATTATGAATAAAACTCTTTTCAGAAATCAAAATATAATAACAAACAAGTTACATTAAAAAATTACAAATTTTAATTTAATCAATCCATTCTTCAATTGGAAATGTCTTAATTTAATGAAATTTAATGTTGATGGACAAAAAAAAGGACTAAAGCCAAATCAATAAATATAAATTATAAAGCAAAATTATGCTAAGATCCAATATTGATCAATTAATAAATTTATTTAAGTATTTTATTTCTCTATTATTCTAAGTTATAAATTTAAAATAAATAATTAAGTTAATTAATTAATAACAAAAATTACATAAAAGAAACATTCTATCTTCTACAAATAAACCCTCAATTTTTCCTACAACCATATAAAAAATTATATTTTTTTTCTCTCTCCTAAATAAGATATTATGTATATTCTATTTGAAAATTTACTTTTTAAAAATATATATAATAAAATCATAAATATATAAAGGAAAAAGAATATTAAAAATATATTATTATTTTCTTTTTTATATCTTTCCTAAATAAAATATTTTAAATTATAATCAAAATAATAAAAAATTTAAAAAATAAAATATAAAAACTTTCAAATGTCTCGTTATCATATATATTTATTAAAAAATAAATTAAAAAAAGATAACACTTAAAATTTTGAAATTTTTTGACGTATTGAATACTTCAACTTATAAAATTGTACCTATATAAAATCTGTACCTATTAAACATTTTTAATTGACTCTACTTAATCACTTCAACTTATAAAATTAGATGATTAAACACTTATTATATAGTTGAAAAAAATTAAACACTTATTATATAGTTGAAAAATATAAAAATTTGCTTAACAGATTCTTCAGATAAAGGGAAAAACTTATTTGTTTCTATCTTTTCCCTGCAAAAATTCACGGGTAAGAAAATCAAGTATAGAGTTAAAAGTACCTTTAATAGTTTTTACCTTAAAATCGAAACACGATAAAATGGCTTGCCATCTAACAAAAATTTGCTTTGAGAACAATATTTTTAACATCCTTTTCTAAAATATTATTTGAAGATTAATTATTAGAGATAAGATATAGAAATCTACTAGTTAAGCCGTTAGTAATCGTGATTACGAAACTATTGAATTATTGTTGGTCAATCGATGTAAGCGCTGATCAGCCGTGTGATTGGTGGTCCTGCAAAGGTGGTCCCAATAATCAAAGTCTCTAGTTATGATTATTAATTGCAAAATGAGTAGATTACTAAATCTTCTTTCTAATAATAAGTCTTTAAACATTAATGACCCTAATTCTAGTCTTAGTGATCTGAATACTAAGAAATGAATATCGCTCATGTAGAGAATCAGCTACATAACTGGTCTATCCCAAAACATGATGTTAATACTATCTATAAAATTGGTTCATTTGATTTTCTTTCTGATTATTCAATTAAACAGACCGAACAATCTGTTCCATTAAGCTATATGCATGAAAATATTTAATTATTTTCTCCCCAAGCTATTATGAAGCACAAAGAAAAATATAAATTTTTGCATATAGAAAGTTGCAATTAAACCTTTATTTCGAGTTGGTTTAGATATTCCTGTTTTTGCATGTTTACGAGATGCAAGACATTTGAATTTTTCAAATTCTCTTTTAGCTCTTTTAGCTATGTTCAAATTCTCTTTTAGCTATGATTGAATCCAATTTAGCTAATGATGCTATCTATTTTAATTGTTATCCAAACTTTTCTTTGTCTCTTTATGATCCAAATATTTTAGATGCTTTAACTTTAACAATTAAATCTAAAATATGAATTTTCAGATAATACTAGATCTATAGTAGTTATATATAGAATTTACTACAAAGTTATGGCAACTACCCTAGATCCTAGATCTAAACCCACTTTAACTATGAATGAAACAATTATGAAGTTAATACCCAACATACAAAAGCACACACATCTAAAAGGTTAAAATGGCATGAATTAATCCAAGGAAATTCATGGGATCTCCAAGAAATTGATCATTCAGTATCTGTTGAAAATATTTCTACTTCTTCTAGTATTATAAAAGATACCGATGGAAGTATTCATGTTCAATTTCTTCCCTTATAAAATCCTACTAGACAAGTATTTAGTTGCGAAAACACTAGATTATCTACATCTACCCAAACTCCAAATATTCAATTACAAAGTGTAGATTTTAATAGATCTATACTTAGGCCATATATTAAGAAGTAGAATAACCAGTTAACTCTTTACCTTCCTCTCCTGCGAGATCTTTATCTCCTACAAGATCCTCTATGGAACCCTGCGAGATCTTTATCTCCTACAAGATCCTCTATGGAACATATATCTCAATTAAATGTTATTAGTGAAAATGAATTTTAAATTAATAAAGAATTTCTTAGGAAAGAAATAACCAGTGATTATAATTTAGATAAGTGTCATTGGTTTTTTAAAAATCATTCGAAAGAAAAAAGAGATCAAATTAGAGAATCATGTTATGGTTATATGAATCAGTATAAAGTTAATATTCCTTTCTTCCAATGGTTTTCTATTTATTCTATTGAGAATAATATAGAATACCCTTTTCAAGAAGTCTTAGTGAAACATCTCGAATTTTTATTTTCGTTTTTATTAAATTAAAAATCTCGATTTTCAACTATATGGGCTATAAATACCAAACAATTTCAATTCGAGCCCAAGTTTACGGAGTCGGGCTCAAGCCCAAAGCATATTATTAAATATTTGCCAAGTGGAGAACCTTTAGAAATTTTTTTAAGAGTAAATATGGAGCACTAATTATTAAATTATTAAAAATGTGTATGTATATGTGTGTGATTACTATATATAAATTAATTTTCCTAAAATTCAAATATGATTACTAACTATATTTTTTTATTTTTATTTAGTTAATGGAGGAAATGTTATGAAACCTAATTAAAATAATTAAAATAAATTGAACCGGACCCGAAACTCAAATTGATTTTTCGAAAACCAAACCACACGAATAACCTAAAACCAAGTTGAAAAAAACCTGCAAACCGAGCAAAAATTGGGGAGAATCATTAAAATTAGACCAAAAACCGGTTCGAATCGAACCGGAATGGTCTAGAAGCCCCCAAGATTTTTTTTCTCTTTTCCTTCTTTTTTCTTCTTCCTCTTCTTCTTCTTCTTCCTTTCCACTCCAGCGTTGACCTCACCTTGCCCTCTCCTCTCGTTTTTCGATCACCGGAGACCAGCGCCACGCCTTGCCGTCGCCTCCACGCCGCAGCGGATTCTGGCCTCCCTTCTCATACCTCTTTCATCTTTGGCGTACGTAGAAGGTGCAGGAGAGCCGCGACATCCTTAGATCGGAAAATCACGTCGAGCCTCCCCCGGCTTGATTTTTCGGCGGCGTCGATTCCTCTCTTGTCGGTGAAGAAGCTTCGGTCTCTTCTTCACTCTCCCCTTCCTGTTCCGGCTAGCGCAGCAAACCAAGAAGCTGCTCGCAATAGGTACAGTCGCGCTATCTGCTTCCTTTTCGAATTTCCAACGAGTTGGGTAAATTATTTTCAACCCTTTTCAATACATTTCATGAATTTTGATAATATATAAGGGTTGGTAGAATCATGAATGAGAAATGCTAGGTTCCTAAAACACTATTCACACGACTAAAAGTTGGGAAAATCTGATTTTTGACTATTAATTGACACTATAACTGCATTTTTCAAGGAAATGTGTAAGTTAGGGTGTTTATTGTAGATCCTATGAAAGAAATTAGAAGGATTGTGATATGGTAGCAGCCAAACTAGCTATTTGCTTAAAATTTCTGCTTTGATATGAGGCATTTGACATGATAAGTTAAGTTTTTGTTGGTAAACCTTGATTTTCTTAGGTTGGCAGCAGCCATTTTAGTTTAATTCTTGAACTAAATCTGTGTGACATGAAGTAAATGACAGAAGTTGTAAATTGAGTTCTTGATTGGAAATGGGTTAACCATCGTATAATGTGTAAGTTTAACCAAACACTTAAGGTTTCTTTGATAAAGTGGCAGCCCTTAACTAGCGGAAATCACGGATTTTTGCTTGAACCATCCATGTTTATGTTGATGGAACGAATGTGCCGTTCATAATTTGTTGTGAGTGTAAAGGTACTAATGACAAAGTTTAATGAGTACTGAGAAATTTCTGGTAAAAAGCAGCAGCTATCTTCAATTATTTCTATTGATTTTTGTTTGACATGGTACAATTAAGGTTGTAAATCTAATTCTTGCATGGAATTAGTTAGTTGGTGTGATCCATGATTTTAAGATAGAACAACTCTACTTCTTTTTGCAAATTGACAGCAATTACCTTGATTTTTTTGTGTCGTTTTAGAAGGATAAATATATGTAAATGAGCGTACTTTCAAGATTCCATGATGATTGATGTATAAATGCTTATCTATGATTTGAGAGACGAATAAAATGGGTTCGTTACCTGAAATTTTGCTTGGCGATAATGATGATTCACATATTATTAAGTTGTATTCGGGATCTTAGTTATATAATGATAAAGAAAAGAAAAGAAAGTGTGAATTATAGTTGTCATATGGTTACTACAAGCATCTATATATATGGATACTTTAAACCAGTAGAATGTGGTGGTTAAATATATATGGATACTTTAAACCAGTAGAATGTGGTGGTTAAGTAAATGTTTATTTTCATTTATTTGTTATTTTATGTATGGGCTTAACCTTAGATAGTAAAGCTTGGATTGTTAATAGTTAAAGTTTAGTATTGTGATTAAATATTTATACTATTACTTGATATGGAGGAAGGGAAATTAATTTATTTGATTGCCCAATGGATGGGTTGTGTGTGTAATGGTTGATGTATATAATATTGCTGATATTTAAGCAGGTAGATAATCCCACTTTTAGGAGAAATGCTATCGAAATTTCGATAGGACCTAGATCAGTTTTAATTAATAACATAATAAATAAGCTTATTTAGATAAATTCTATAATTTGATACATAATAAATATAGTGCTCTGATTATTGATTATTTTTATCTTTATTAATTCACTTAATTATTTAACATATTTATTTATTTATTTTCTTATTATTGTTACTTTATTGTTATTTATTTTATTTAACTGTTGTATATGTTAATACTATTTTTTTTTTTATTTATTTGCCATGATTTTGGATGTTAATTCGTGCATTGTAATTACGATGTTCAAGACTGATCAATCTGTTGCATGTTGATTTGCGCAATGTTTGATTAACTTGTGTTGTGATATGTATTGCTTTGTTTGTGGGTGGAAATTGGGATGAAGTGGGTCACACGGGTTTGGTGAGACCGTTACGTTATATGGATCCACTTAGATTACCGTTAGCCGGGTAAATGGGAGATCGGCGCCCGTGTGCCACGCACCGTTACGTTACGCGTTAACACGGGTTGGCCTTCTTCGTCGTTGCGCACGGACAAGTCCTAGATTTGATCGCAGCCCGCAGGGTGGCCTCCTGTTGTGAGCGCTTGATGATCTACGATTGGATGGAAGACCACCGGTTGCCCTCTGTTGGTATGAAAAGAAAAGAGAGGATAGACAAACAATGGAGAAGGGCTGGTCAAGTGAGGATTAAGGACCGGTCGGCCAGTATGGGGGACTCGGCTCCCTGGTGGACATGTGAGAGGATGAGCCATCGTGGGAGGACGGCTCATCGGGGGTTCGGTGACTCCACTGACCAATTTTCACGTGATGTGATTATATGAAGATGTTAATGATTGTGAGAGTGCTGGTGACATGCCATTTGTGTGACTGACTGCGTGAGCATATAACTAGTCGGATGACTAGATCGATATGTTTACACATTTGTGTGACTGCGTGTGTCGTGCAATAATTATTACTCCTTAGAAAACTCACATGTCTTGTTTGTTTGATTCTTTTTTTTCAGGAACTACCGATTTAGGCTATGTTTCTTCGGCGTAGGGGAATAGAGAAATTTTCCATAGTTCCATAATTATTTTAAATTATTTTACTATGTAATTATGTGTATACCAAACTATGTATACCAAAGAGTTAGTGACTCCGCAGTTGTAGGATTTTCATATACTTAGTCGTATATTAACCTAGACAAAATAATTCTATAAGCCCATATTAGAATGTGATGTATTGTAAATTGGGCCCGAACTATGGAATGCTGTAGAAGACAAACTTGGGCCAAGAAATAATAAAATATATTGAGGTTTATTTTTCATAATCATATAGGCTGAATGTGGAAATTTATACCGAGATAATGATTCTAGTGTTTCAGGCTTACTACGGGTCTCGGGGGCCTTAAGCTTACCTGGGCCCTAGTGCCGGTCCGGCCCATGGAGTCGGGTCGTGACACTTAGTTAATCAAAAGGTAACTAAGGAATGGATAACTGCATCTAATGATGTCGTTACATCCGTTCATCCTCCTCTAGAAGAAATTAAATTTGGTCATCAACATCAGATAGTTATAAGATCTCCTTTTAAGATGATAAAATACAGTAGACGATGATAAGAAAAATCATACGTTAAAAGATATTAAAAATGTTCAATTATAAAACAATTACACAAACCAAATACTCAACACAATAGCGTCACAATTAGATAGATTGGAAATCTAAACTCCAGTATCTTATACTTCTCCTATCCAAAGACCCTTATCAATTACTAAACTCCAGTATCTTATACTTCTCCTATCCAAAGACCCTTATCAATTACTAAACCAGAAGTTCCAATATTTAAGCCACATGAAATACCTGCTGAACAAATAGTTAAGTTAGACAAAACAGAAGACATGTTAGAAAAGATAGGTTAAATTATTTGAATATTTTCTCTTCTTCTAGTATTAAGGTATTAAGTAAAGACAAACAATTTGAAGAAGAAGAAGAAGAATCTGACACAGATATTAGTCAATTAAAAGAACAATTTAGTGAAAATTTTATTATTCAAAAGATTCATAACGCACCGTTGCCCAAAACTAGAAATTTCTACCCTAGGCCAACACCTCCAGATATACAATATGAAGATAGATCTGTCATGACTCAGGCTAGATACGATGGAGAATCAATTAATGAATGAAATATAAATGGATTATTAGAATACTAAATAATAAATATGTTACAAGAAATGATTATGGCCTCATCAGCCTATAAGTCTAAAGGTAATATTAATCCAGCAGTAGCTCATATATTAATTTCGGGATTTACTGGTCAATTAAAAGGATGGTGGGATAACTGTCTTTCTTTAGAAGAAAGACAAAAAATATTAAATGCTACTAAAACTATAGTTAAACAAGAAGATCAACATCAAATACATATGACTATACAAGATGCAGTTAATACATTAATTTTTTCAATTACTAAAATCTTTATAGGTGAACCGAGAGAATATCAAGCTAGAGCCTCTAAATTATTAACTAATTTGACTTGTCCAAAGTTACAAGATTTTAGACAAAGTTACAAGATTTTAGATGGTATAAGGATGTACTTCTTACAAAGGTATTTACTAGGCAGGATTGTAGTCATGCCTTTTGGAAAGAAAGATTTATTGGTGGATTATCTAAGTTATTTGCTGAAAAGGTACTGTCGAGAATACGAGGGATATACAGTGGATTTATACCTTACGATACCCTCACATATGGAGAAACATATGGAGAAATTATTAATCATGTTAATAGTGAAGGTTTAGCTTGATGTATAGATCTTAAGTTAAAGGCAACAATGAAGAGTGAGTTCCATTAAAGTAGAAAAGAATTAGCAAGCTTCTGTAGTTGGTATGGATATGAAATGTTACATCCTCCTTCTGCTAGAAATAAGAGGAAACATAAGAAAAATCCCTATAGGAAGCCTTTTAGAACTAGAACTTTTCGAGGTAAAACCCTTAAGGATAACAAACCTCCTCAGACAGCTAAGAAGAATACAATTAAAAGAAAAGGTAAAAGACAAATAGTGTGTTACAAGTGTGGAAAGGTAGGACACTATAAGTCACAATGCAAGATGAGAGAAAAAATAAATAATTTAGATATATCGGATAAGTTAAAGCAGCAAATGATGAGTTTGTTGCTCACCAATACAGAAACAGATTTAGAAATAAGTGATAACCCTGAAGATTTATATAAAATGGAATCTAGTTATTCAGAAGATAATTCAAGTGATATAGATAACTGTGAATGCGATGGTCCCTGTATTTGTAAAATAAATAGTATAAATGTAGTCACTGGAGAAACATATTTTCTTTTAAACTGTATAGATAAAATTGAAGATAATGACGTTAAAAGGCAATATTTGTTAAAACTAAAAGATGTGATATCACACAAAGACGAAAAACAATATGAGCCCAATTAGTTAAAAGAAATATTTAGTAGGTTCAATAGTAATAAAGAGAAACTTTCCCCTTCTTTAGCCGACCTACAAGGAGAAATTAAAATAGTTAAAAGAGAGATATAAGAACTAAAGCAGGAACATAATAAAATTAAACAAGACATTATTCAGTTACAAGTTAATAAAATTATGGATGTTCAAGCAGAACCCTCGAAAAATAAGAAAATAAATAATTTAGCTGAAACATTGTATTATGATGAGTTTATTAATGTAATATCTAAAGTAAGTTTTCAGAAATGGATAGTTTTAGTTAAATAGTAATTAATAATGATTTTTATTTAACTACGATTGCATTAGTTAACTCTGACACAGATTAAAACTGTTTACAAGAAGGATTAATTCCAACTATATATTATGAAAAAACTAAAGAAAAGCTATACACAGCTGATGGTAGTAAGTTAAGAGTAGAATACAAATTAACAAAAGCAAAAATATGTGCTAACGGTTTTTATTTTAAAACGCCCTTTATTTTAGTTAAAAATCTTATTACAGGAGTATACTAGGAACACCCTTTGAAGTAGATAATGAAGGATTAAAAACAAATATGTTAAATAATCAAATATGTTTTAAATTTATGCAACCAATTAGACAAAAGGATTTGAGTGCTGCACATGATATTTCTATATATAAAGAAATTAATCTTATTAAACAAAAACAAAACATATTAGCTATTTGAAATAAGAAATTAATAACATTAGAATTGAAAATCAATTACAACAAATTCACATACAACAAAAAATTAAAGACTTTGAAGAAATTTTAAATAAAGAAGTATGTTCAAATATTCCGAACGCCTTTTGGTCTAGAAAACAACACATAGTTCATTTACCTTATGTAAAAATTTTGATGAGAAAAATATTTCAACTAGATCTAGAGCTATACAAATGAATAAACAATTACAAGAATATTGCTACAAAGAAATAAATGATTTATTAAATAAAGGATTAATTAGAAAATCTAAGTCTCCTTGGAGCTATTCAGCTTTTTATATCTAGAATGCGGCAAAAATAGAAAGAGGAACACCCATGTTAGTTATTAATTACAAACCTTTAAATAAAATATTACAATAGATTATGTATATTATACCAAATAAAAGAGATTTGTTCAAAAAATTACATAGTGCAAATATATTTTCTAAATTTGATATGAAATCAGGTTTTTGACAAATACAAATACATGAATATGATAAATACAAAACTGGCTTTAATGTTCCCTTTGGTCACTATGAGTGGAATATTATGCCATTTGGTCTAAAAAATGCCCCTTATGAATTTCAAAATATTATGAATGATATTTTTAACAATTATCGCGAGTTTTCAATAGTTTACATAGATGATGTACTTATTTATTTAATTAATATTGATCAACATTTTTCTCATTTGAAAAAGTTTTATAATATAATTACGCGAAACGGTTTAGTTGTTTCTTCTCCAAAAGTTAAACTATTTCAAACTAAAATAAGATTTTTAGGACATGACATTTTTCAAGGTACTATTAAATCGATTGACAGATCAATTAATTTTATTGAAAAGTTTTCTGATAAAATTACTGATAAAAATCAATTACAAACCTTTTTGAGATGTCTGAACTATGTTGCTGACTTCATGAAAGATATTCGAATTTTATGTCAACCACTATTCAATAGGTTAAGGAAAAACTCTTTTTCCTGGTCTGAAAAACATACCAAGTTAGTTAAAACCATAAAATCTAAAAATTATTATTTTCAAAGTTGTATTAATTACATATTAAATTAATATTTTACACATGAAAGCCAAAAACCTTAAAAATTTGTTATTTCTTTTGTCACGAGGTGTGGATTATCACAAAAAGAGAAGTTGAGAACGCTACAATTTTTTTTTTTGTTATATGGGTTAAATTATGTGTTCCACATGATTTTTTTTTTTTTTTAAGAGAAGTTCGAGAACGCTACAATTTTTTTTTTTGTTATATGGGGTTTAACTTACAATGTGTTCCACATGATTTTTTTTTTTTTTTGAACTATTGAGAAGTTCCACATGATTTTTTTTTTTTTTTGAATATTGAGAGAGACTAGACTATGTCTTGGATAGCAATTATATGAGACATTACAAGGTTTTTTTTTTTTTTTTCAAACTTCAAAGTTAAATTATGTATTCCACCTATATGAGATATTTTTTTTTTTTGAACATTGGGAAAGGCTAGACCGTGCCTTGAATAGCGATTATACGAGACATTAATCTATTATTTTTGAAATTTAATTATGTCTTTTTACTATATAAATATAAGCATATGGTAGTTATTTCTTATTCAATTCAAAAATTTACATCGTAAAGTAAAGTATGTTTTCAGAGGTTATTTGCATTTATAGTTAAGAAAATTTGGAACTATCGAATTTCAAATCGAATTTTAATAGAAAATTTTAAATTAAAAAAAATATTTAAAATAAAATAAAACGAATTTTAAATGTTAAAATATTTTGGAATGCAATAAGAAGAGTGGTCATTCGATTTCTAGCGTTGGAATTACACTCCTAAACTAATCTGTGGGACAAAGGGGGCCATAAAACTTGCAATTCAATTGATCCTAATGGATCCATGTTGGCCCAGGTGCATGTTACACGTTTCGGCAATCCTCACCAAAAGGCCAAAAAAAACTACACGCCAGGTTGGGCGACTAAAACCATCCACAGACTTACGGTTAAAGCTACTGTTATCTCATTGAATTGCTCGCAACGCGACTCTTAAGTTATACTGTGTTGACGGAGAACCTACAGGTATCTCCCTCCACCTCTTGTCTCCGGACGGAACCGCTCGCTTCGCCAGTCACCACATAACGTATGCTTGCCGAATAAGAAAGAAACGAGTCCAACAATCTCAGTTTTGTTCTATTGGCTCCCTTAACAATTAGGCCATGATTACTGCGGTAAATTACCAATCTACCACCCTGCTCTCTCCGGTTACATTCTCTGCTTGCAAATGCGATTAATTATATGAAAATTAGTTAAACTGTTGATTTTTTTTTTTCGGTTTGTGTGAAAATGGAGCAGCAGAGAAGTTCTTCGGGGTCTTCGCTTAGCCCTAGATCTCCTACATCACCGCCTTACTTATCAGTTTCGGTGACTGATCCTGTCAAATTAGGCAATGGCGTCCAGTCTTACATCTCTTATCGCGTCATTACCAAGGTTATCTCGCTAATTTTCTTGTTCTTTTCCTTCTTTTGAGCAGTTTCCAGTTTGCTAAAGGATTTGTTTTGGTTTGAGATTTTGATTGGCATGTCCGCAGACATGTCAATCAAAATTTGAAGTGTTAAATTTTATCATATTGGTCCTGTGAGTGAATGAGTTTTGACATTCTTATGCTGCTTTTGGTGAAAGCTGAAGTGCATCTACTTGGTGTTCAATGCAAAATGGAAAGAAATTGCAAGAAACATAAATAATATATATTTGTGCCAAGCAAATATAAATCTATAATTTATTTGATAAAAAACATAAGAATTTACAAAAAAAAAAAAAAAAAAAAAAAAGAATTTACAAAAAAAAAAAAAAACACAAAAGAAGAAAAAAGAACGGGCAGGTCAGAGAAGAACAGAATCACGCTCAAAAAAAAAAAAAAAAAAAAAAAGAAGAAAAAGAACGGGCAGTCAGAGAAGACAAGAATCAACCTCTCTCCCATATTTACATGCTCGATTCTTGTGTTTTGATGAAAGAAAAAAAAAAAAAAAAAAATTTTAATGAAGATGGAGAGAAGGGAGAGCATGAAGGTTTTTCTTTGTAACATATTGCCATTGAAATAATAGTGAATTAATACAATTTTAGTACTTAATACACAATTCCCGTGGAAGGATACTTACTCATTACTTTATTACTTATTATGATTTTGTGTTCCGAAATTTGGTTGTCAAGTTTTTAATAACCTATATATAACTACAAATTAAAATGCTTTTGTTGGGTGTTTGTTAGCGAGTCTCTAAATTTCTTGCGATTTAGGACTTGGGTAATCTTTTGAATTTTTCAGTCTATATAATGTCATGTCTTGAATGCCACATGAATGCCTCTTTTTTAAAGTTTGATCGTGCATTAGATTAGTATGATCTTAGTTTTTGTTTTTTGATGCCATAGCTTCTTGGTTACGATATGCCTGTATCAATTAAACATACATTTGAAACGTTTTTGGCAAGTTGTTTAAGCAAGTATTTCTTATTCTCATATTAGAAAGTGTGTGAGACAATTTTTATTTTGATGATACTATCAATTTTGATGATATTATCAATTTCTTACTTCTTTTTTCCATTTGGAAATTTTTTACTCAGTTTTTTGCATTTGAACGTGGAATATAGAAATCTTACAAATTCTTCTATAATTGTAAGTCATAGTTCAATGTTTGTGGGGTTCTTTTGGCAGACAAACTTTCCAGAATACCAAGGGCCTGAAAAGATTGTTATTCGACGTTACAGTGATTTTGTCTGGTTACGAGACCGTCTTTTTGAGAAGTACAAAGGTGTTTTTATTCCTCCTCTTCCAGAGAAGAGTGCTGTAGGTAAGAAATGGAAATCATCATTTTTGTTTGTTGATTTTTCTTTCAATCTATTATTATTCATCATGCATTTGTCGTGAAGAGAGGTGGTATCTGTAATTTATAGTGCCTTTCTTACACATCATTGAAAATTTTATGGAGTAGCTCCTTTTAGTCACGTATTTCACAGTTTTATCAGCATGCCTAATAGCTTCTTCTGGTTATTCATTAAATTGACAATTGAGGTGAGGATCTGGCTTGAGCAAATATTATTGTAGTTGTCAAATCAAGAATTGAAATTTTTATTTTAGAATCGAAAATTGAGAATCAAATCGAATCGTAAGATTCAGTATAACTTTTCAAAATTAATTAAAAATAAATACATATTTATTTATGGATATATTTCCATTAATTTTGTCAAAAAAATACTAAAAATTAATTGCTTATAATGTATTTATATAAATTTCAATTCTAAATCGTTTGCTAAACACAAAATGAAAGAGAACTTAATGACTTGTGTAGTTGTCAAGTTCAAAATATCAAATTATGAAGTTAAAATTTTAATATAAAGCAAAGTGAAACCATCAAGCCATTAAAATTTCCTATCAAAATCCATATTTATTCATTATTATTTTCAAGTTCAAGCCCTTCATTATCTCCATCTTCTAATATAACTATATTCTTCTGTTCTTTTTTTCCCTGTATTAACTTTTCCATTGGTTTTGTTGGGTAAGAGAATCATTGGACCTGAGAATTGACTCGAATCGTAAAATTCAGGATCCATACCGATTGACCCGTAAGATTGAATCGTTTAGCATGAAAATTGAATCAAATCGTAAGATTCTGATAACACTGGGCCAAAGATGGATATCAAATTGACAAAGCCAATCTCATGTTTAGCGAACAAACTCATACAAACTGCTTCATCAAAAGAAGCCGATGTCTTTCACATCAAAGTTTATCCTTTTGTGATCCTTCTCGGAAGAAGAAAATTATTGAGACATCTTGTCGGTAGCATAAGAAGGAAAAGGAGAAGAAAAAAGGAAGAAGAAGAGAACCGATAAAAAAAATGGATGAACTTGTTATTTTTTTGTTTTCAATCAAAAGAGCGGTTTTTAACCCAGAAGATTGTAACTTTTATTGAAGCCCAATTTTGTTTGTCTTTATTGTTCTCCTTATTCTTAAAGTGACAATATTAGTGATTAAGACCTCATGAAAGAGAAGACAACTTTTGGCCAAATATGGAGCATGAAATTAAGCATCGTAGCACCCTTAGATGTTAGCCAAGTTGTTTGCGAGCATTAGAATGGCAAAAGGAAACAAATCATCTAAAAGATCTTGACATCACGAAATTATCCATGAATCCTTGCATTTGACGTGCACTTTCAATCACTTGCTTAATTATTCTTTTGGAATACTTTTTGCACCATTCGGAGTTGAGTCTTTACTTGTGTGCTCATCTTGTCATGCTACCCTGAAATATGCATAAACAAATGAAGAGCACAGTATTTCACAGAAGAGTTAATACTGTCACATTGTTCTGTCTCTAGCAATATTTGCTTTGGTAAAATTACCACTAATACTTTTTTAAGTTTTGGCATCACTCTGCAACTGTTTGCTAGATATCATTTGGTCAGTATCTATAGGAAAGGCTTTCATATGGTAATTGCAAGGCAATTGTAACTTATAACATAATCTGCAAGTGTTGACATGCATTTGACATGTGTCTTTGCTGGCTTGGTCTCCCATGCACTAATGATGAGGCTTCACATTCTGGTGTAGCCTATTCTTTTGTCTGATACCGTGTTTACACCAATGTGAATATGTGATTTAAAAGGAAAAATATGGAAAAATGGACGCATGAGGAATATGTTTGGCGCGTTTTGAAATTCAACTTGCACTTACTTTAGTTTCTTTAATGCAGAAAAGTTCCGTTTCAGTGCTGAATTTATCGAGTTGAGGCGTCAAGCACTAGATATATTTGTGAATAGGATAGCATCACACCATGAGCTACAACAAAGTGAGGATCTGAGAACGTTCTTGCAGGCAGATGAAGAGGTGAACTATTTTGTATTTGGTGCTGAGTAATACAATTCAGCATTGTTTTTGATTTGGTGAAAGTCCATTAGAAAACATCAGTTCATTTATCATATGTGCCTCCCAGTTTTCCGTGTTTGGATTGACTTTCACTCACACGACCAACATATGCACATGCCCATACTCTCACTGTATATATTATCCCCCCCCCCCCCCCCCATACTCTCACTGTTATATTATCCCCCCCCCCCCCAAGCCAAAGGTTTAGGTGTTTTCATCACTAGGGCTTCCCCCCCCCCCCCCCAGCCAAAGGTTTAGGTGTTTCACTAGGGCTTCTAGATACAGCAAATTGGTACAATTATTTTCTGTTGATGCACACCGTCTTTGCTAAACATTCCTGTTCTGCTAAGTATTTAATTAATCAAAATTTGAAATCTCTGATGTACTTATTCTCAAGAAGAACAAAACAAAAGAACAGAAGAAAAAAACAAATGAAAAGAAGAAAAAAGAAAAAGAAACTCTCATTAAACAAAGGTAGATGAGGATATGGCTTCAATATAGAAGGTTCTGTTTCGTTGACATGCGTATGACTTGAAAATTGATTCCTTTGAATTTTTCAACCTTAAATCTGACCAAAATGCATGATCAATGCCTTTTATGGTTTGAACATTTCCATGATCAATGTTTATATGCTTCAATCAGTGTTGCACATTACTTTGACATGAACTGCCTAACCAAGTAGCCTAGGATTATCAAGCTACTAGTTGTTTGTAATAAGCTCTTGATGGTGTTAAATAGAGAAGTCAATTATCACATTTAATTGATCATCTTGTTAAGCAGCTGCTGATGTTGCTCATCACTGTTAATTTCAAAATGTGGATTTCTGCCCTTTTATGTTCTTAACTTCAGGAAGAAGTTACTTATACTGGTTCAATTAACCTTATTTTAATGTAAACTAATAGCGTGCTTCTTTTATCTTTCTCCTAAATATAAGGTTTCATATTGATGGAATTTTGCAGCATTTCCTTCTAGTATTTTTAATGTATCTGATGTTGCTAGGTAAGTGTGTTTTATCTTGGTACTAATCTATTTACCTATTTTCCAAATCCAGACAATGGAGCGATTAAGGGCTCATGAGACTGGTATTTTTAAGAAGAAGCCAGCTGATTTGATGCAAATATTCAAGGTATCATGAACTCTGCAATGTTCTATGGTGATTGGTATTTCTTAATGGCAGACAATGTTAATTTAACATTGCCGCTAGGCCTGCAACCATTAGTGAAGTTTCTTATCTAGTCATTGATTCAAAAGTTCCCATCGAATTTTAGATACTGTGATATCAGGACTTGTATAAATATATGTTGGATGGGTACGTCTTAGTTCACAGTGTTCTTTGCTGCAACATCTGTGGATGCTGTGAGATAATACTTAACTACTCAAAAGTGAAACATTCAAGCTAGATCCACAGAATGTCGTTTATATGTCCTGGGATCAAATGCTGTATGTTTTAATTGGGAATCGATTTTCCTACCTGTTGGTTAAGTTTAACATGGCACAACACTTCTCTCCACTTGAACAGTAATTGCAGTTTTTAAATGTACCCACAAACAGTAAAGTGATGCAATTTGATCACACCAATAATGGTCTAAACTTTTTACAGGATGTTCAATCTAAAGTTAGTGATGTTGTTCTTGGGAAGGAGAAACCAGTTGAGGAGTCGAATCCTGAATATGAGAAGTTGAAAAATTATATCTTCGAACTTGAAAATCACTTGTCTGAAGCTCAGAAGCATGCATATCGTCTTGTAAAGAGGCACAGAGGTAAACAATGTTTTATTATGATGCATTCCCTCGTGATTGCTTTTTCCCCCCCCTTTCTTTAGAAATACTAGAGTATAGTTGATTACTTGTAACACGGTTGTCTATTTCCTCAGAATTGGGGCAGTCTCTAGCAGATTTTGGGAAGGCAGCCAAACTCCTTGGTGCTTGTGAAGGAGATGCCCTTGGGAAGGCATTCTCTGACCTTGGGGCTAAGTCAGAAACACTATCCATCAGGCTGCAGAAGGAGGTAGGATTTAAGTTGGAGTGTCATCCTTCCACATCTGAAATCTTTTTTCTGTTTTGTAACTGTAGATTTTGATTGAAGTGTTGATCAGGTTGATGCTAATCAGAGCATTTATGATCCCTTAAATTTGCAGGCTCATCAAATTTTAATGAATTTTGAAGAACCTTTGAAAGATTATGTTCGTGCCGTACAATCTATTAAGGTGAGTTTTAGTTGCCTATTTTCTTCTTTCTTCTGGTCCTAATCCTCAGTATAGAAGCTGATCTTTGTTCTATGTTCCCAAAACAGGCTACCATAGCTGAGAGGGCCAATGCCTTCAGGCATCAGTGTGAGCTGGCTGAAACAATTAAATTGAAGGAGATAAATCTGTATGACCCTCTACCTATTTCTTTTCTTCCCTTAACTTCATTATGTTGGTCCTTACTTGTAAAATTACCATGGATATGACGAGAAATAAAAGTGGTATTCTATCAAAATGACAATTGATGTTGCAAGAAATAGATTTTGCTATTGCATATTTCTGCTATTGCCTTTGTACTGATGATTGTAAAGCTATGATGTTTTGAGCCATGCAACTCTAAAAGAGCATGTGTGGACATGTTAGTAAATGGAATTATTTCCTGGTGGTAAATGTTACAATTAGATTCTCTTCTTTCAGGTTTCTTGAGCACCGTATTTACTCTTTCAGGAATATTTTTCAGATAATGCATTAAAGGAGGTCTTCTAACATAAAATGGAACTGCAGGGCATGATTATTGTTGAAGAAAAATTCAAGAATAGCCAGAACCTTCCTCTACTATTGTTAATATATGTTATTTAGCTGTTAAAACTGGATGAAAGCTGGAATCTTTCTTGACTACTCAATGCAACAAAAACTTGGAAAATACTGAAGTGGATTGTTTGCAAATGAGATTATTCATCTAGTTCGTAGTTATTAGGTTTTTGCTGATGGGCCAGAGGATATCTGGACTTCCTAATTTAGATCTACTTTTTTTCCAGTGACAAGCTCATGTTGACGCGATCTGATAAAGTTGGAGAGGCTGAGATTGAGTATAAGGAGGTAATTTAATCCCATATGATATGAGTATTCATCACTTCACTTATTATATATTGGTTGTCCAACGCTAGAAGTTATCTGTGATGCAGTTGAAGGCAGACAGTGAAGAAGCAACGAGAAGATTTGAGAACATCGTGAGAATGATGAATGAAGAGATAGTACGTTTTCAAGAACAGAAAACACTGGAAATGAGGATAGCTTTCCATGAATTTTCTAAAGGACAGGCACGGTTGGCTAATAGCATTGCAGATGCTTGGCGAAGTCTCCTTCCTAAACTCGAAGCTTGTTCATCTAAGCTCGAAGCTTGTTAATCGTAATGGTCTGATGCCAAAAAAAGCTTGTTCATTGTAAAGACTTAAGATTTGTAGGAGTTACTTCTCTTTCTGCCGTTGTATGAGATTTGCAATTTCTTGTACAAGTTGAAGTTATAATTGAACAGGTGGTGAGTACACCTGAAAGCAAAAAAGTGAAAACGATCAAAATCCATCTCAAGCTTCGGACCCTTTTCAATGTTCAAAGTGATACTTGATACTCCTCTAATGTCCGATATTTTCTTCTCAATCTTCCATATTCAGATTTAGGCTTGATGAATCTTCATATATTAGTTGATTGTTTTCCTTTTTGGAACAAGATCATATAATTAGTTAAAATTTCATTTTTCCTACTCTTTTGGTTTTATTTTCATTTTTGTCGTCTCACCAGTCTGAGCTTGACGGTCTAATTTGACTGGAGTTCTGACTTGCCATCTAAGTGAGCCTGAGCTTGCACATTTAAAAATAACCTCATTGAATTTCTGAAGCGATAAAAAAAATCATCTAATTTTCTAATTATAAAATTATTAATCTAAATGCGAAGGATTGTTTTCCTACCTTAGAAATTTGGAGAATCTTATCGAAATCTATCTCGTAAAATCTGCTGTCTCTGTCTCTCTCCCTATTCGGAATAAGCTTTGGTAGTTCAGTTGCGAGTTGCCGTTACGAGCCATGGCGTGTGCAATGAGTCAGCTCCTATACCCAACCCGTGTGGGTTCCCACATGCAAATCTCTCCCTCTCTGCCTGTTTCCCGCCCATGCATTATGACCACAAGAGAGGACAAGAATCGGTTCTTCAGGCCATCTGAACTTCTTGGTTACCAGAATCTGACAGCAGTGGCCAAATCTTCGCCGGAAAATGACGGCATTGTGGCTGCAGATGACGATGGTGATGGTGGCGTCTCTTTGGGGACTTTGAAATTGCCCTCCAATACTGACCTACCAAGATTTGAGACCTTGCTCTTCCAGGTCTCCTAATCCTCTTCTTCTCTAGTTCAAACTATATGATTTGCAGGTCACTGATAAAATATTTATGAAAATTGAACTGAATTTTTTTTTCTTTTGTCGTTGTTCTTTTTGAATAATATGTGCTTCTTTTTGTGTGTACAACAGTGGGCAAACAGTCTTTGCCAAGGAGCTAATCTACCATTACCAGTGCCATTAAAGGTCAGTTAAAATTTTTCTCTTCCATTTCATGATAACTAAACCAGAAGGTGGAGTCGTTTAATTCAGTTTTAGTGCATAAAAGCCTGCTTTTTAAGTTCAGTATGTGGGTTTTCGAATAGAGGTTATGTTGGCAAACACACAATGGACTCTATCTGAGCACTGCGACTTTTAGTTTTTAACGAACTATATGATTTTTTAAATTGAATTTGTAATCTTGGCCGGCACTTTATTGTTTTGAACTTCTCAGGGTCTTTTTGTTGATATTTCTTTGGCATGATATATACGTTTAGTAGGGGTTCTTGTCCATAAACTGTATGAGACATTAATTTACTTTCATCCTCTTTAGTCCTTTATTGGGTCTTTCTATGCAGATAGGGTTACTTTTGCTTGTTCTCTTCTTAGCTTTGGATTCTTCCGACTCCTAGCATACCTTTTGCACTTTTCTATGTTTACGAACCCTGTATATGAATATATCCAGAGCATTGTATATATGATTGTGACTACTACTAAATTGAAAAAATCACCTCTTGGAAACTCTGCCGACTGCCTCTAAAGCTCATTTATGCCCTGTTCGGCAGCAGTGTTTGAGGTATTGTTTAATATTTTGATAGGGTTAAAACACTATCTTAAGTAATTATAAGGTTTGGTAATACAATATCTATCCTAGCGTTTAGAGTTTGAGACAGTGTTTTATGAAACGTTATCTTCATTAAAGTTACCTTTATCCATCATTTGTCTTTATCTTGTTCCTCGCTTTCATATTCTTTTTTGTTATTTTATATTAAACAGGTAATCAAATAGTTATTTGTACCGAATGCTTTTATTCTAAACCGCTATATAATCGTTAACCACTAACATCTAATATTTAACAGCTAACCACTATTAAAATAGCTAAAAACTACTAGAACAGCTAAATTTGCCGAGCAGACCCTTAATGTGTGATTTGTAAGCTGCAGTGTCCAAAAAGTTCCTTGTTATCTCAACATTGTTTTTGGCAATGATAATAATAATAATAATCATCATCATCATCATCATTTGATTCAAATCTACTCAATTCAATGACTTTGTTTTGATTTTGGTATTCATCTGCAACGTGGTTGTTAAAACCTTGTTTTGACTTTTACGATCTTATGAGTCAAACTTAGGAATTGATTTTACACAATGAGTAGAACCATAGCTTGGATAAAATTGCATAAAATCACTCGAAAGAAGTTAAAATTGTTGAATAATTTTACGATCTTGTGGTTTTACAATCCTACAATTCTACGATCTTAGTACATTAGTGTAAATCTAGTTATGGACATAGTAGAGTGGAAGCGAAGGATTAATATAGCCAACCCCAACTAGTTTTGAGTTAAGGCTTAGTTGTTGTTGTATATTATTTTTATTTTTTAAAATATTATTTTTTTGTGATATGTAAAATCTAACAAGTTACAATTCTAGTTTACTATTCAATTTTATGAACCCCTTTCTGATCTTAGGTTAAAAAAGCAATTTTAACAACCACGATCTGCAATATTACTTGCTTTTACTGACACTCTATGGATTATACAAATAAAACAAAGAAAATTCTTGCTTTAATGGCCTGATGCATTTCAATATAACAGGTAGATAAAATACCAGGTGGAGTTAGGTTGGCTTTCATTGAAATTGGAGATGGGAAGACTGAGGTACTAGTGTACATTGATTGTCTGGTTTTCCCAGCAACTGCCGGTTCAGGTCCTATTTTCCGAGCCATAAGGAATGGACCCTTAAAGGATAAATCACCTCCTGGTGAACCCAGAATCATGAGAAGTCTGCTGCAGGCCCTCCAGAAGTCAGTTGAAATAGCAAGAGTTTGAATTACTTAATGTAAAATGTAAAAGTCAACACTGTAATTCTCTTCTTTCAGTTTAATAAAATTAAAAAAAAATTATTTGCTCTTCTCTATAACAAATAGATTTTAGTGCTGGTGCAGTCTATAGTTTACTTACCAAGAGATTGATTTGGATTTCTTCTCTTGAAAAAAGATTTATTTTGATATGTTCTCTTGAAAAATAATATGTGGTCGTACTTATTCACTGACAATTAGAGGAATAATCTCTGATCCTCTTCGTTTCTATAACAAGGCTACAAGACAGTGTATGTCTACAAATATCATTTACATTTGCCTTATCCTGAATAAATTTATTCCATGGAAACATAAGAAAGTAGTGGCCTCTCCTTAAGAATTAAGGGCTAACTGTATTTTACTTTCATATTACAACTGGCCTCTCCTTTTAGTTGTTCCCTTTTTATGTTTGTACGAATATTAGGGTTGACGTAAAAGAGCTTGATCCTGGAATAAAAATTCTGGACTGGAGTTAGAAGAAGAAATGAAGACACAAGGCAATTTAGAAGGAAGATTTGGAGACAGAAAAGATGGTTATGATGCTATAGTTGTAGGTTCTGGATATGGCGGCTCTGTTGCTGCCTGTCGACTGTCCATGGCAGGAATAAAGGTTTGTTTAATGGAAAGAGGTCGAAGATGGAAAGCTGAGGATTTCCCCACTGATGGTTTAAAGCTCATTTCAGCTATGAGGATGGATCAGCCTTCAGGCTTCAGTTTTGGTCCAAAAGATGCTTTGTTTCAGGTTATTCCTAATTGTCTTTCTTTATTTATCTATCTTATCACATTTGCTTTGCATACAATAAAAGATAAGGTAGCCGGGCAGGCTATTATCTTTTAACATTTGAGGCTATTAATGCAATATCGTTTCTGTTCACACAAAGACGTAATCAACTCGCTACAAATTGATATAGAATTATATAAAAATCATCAAGTCACTACAAAATTGATAGAAAATTATAATCAGATGGAGTTGAAAGCCCAACCAAATCAGAGCATTTTTACCTGTTATTGTCTTATAGTTGGTGACTTATTGACATACATGAAAAATTTTAGGTATATGAACAAAATGATTCTCTAGCAGCAGTTGCTTGTGGGCTAGGCGGTGGTTCACTAGTCAATGCAGGAGTAATGCTTCCAACCCCAATTCGTGCTAGAAGAAATCCGAAATGGCCAAAGGAATGGGAAAGGGATTGGGATATTTGTGAAGCTTCTGCAGCAGCAATGCTGAGAACACAAAATGTTCCAGTCATGTTTCCAATTGCCAATGTAATGGCAGAAATAGCTAGAGCAGAGAATGAAGAAACTTTCGACAATTTAATCAAGCTCAGTATAAATTTTGATGTTGAAGATTCTCCATCCAATTCAATGAAGCTTCAAAAGATGAATAGCTGCTTAGCATGTGGAAATTGCCTTGCGGGGTGTCCTTACAATGCCAAAAATTCTACTGATAAGAATTATCTTCTTTTGGCAATACAGGCAAGTTTCTGTTATATCTTCTATATACCCGTTTTTGCTGAAAATTTAAAGTGTTTCATAGGTAGAAAATAGAAGATTTTGTACTAAGAAACATAGATAATATAAGCAATGGTAACAGTTATGGACAGTTACAAGCGATCATAACAGTTATGGACAGTTATGGAAAGTATTGTGTGGTTGACATCTTGATTTCTTGGTACTTCCAAATACTTGATTAAACAATGTAAAGTAATTAATAATCAATGGACTCCAACATCCTTTTTTCATGTGTTTATAGTAAGAATATCTTGTGATGCAGGCTGGATGTACTGTAGAAACTCTATGTGAAGCTCAGTATGTGGTTAAGAACACATATGAAATCCAACAAGACATAATAAAAAGGAGATGGCGTGTTTACTTAAATGAGATTGACTATATAACCTCCGATTTTGTAATCCTATCAGGTAGGAAATATTAGCTACAGATATTTGCTCAATACTTTGCTAGTCAAATTTCTAACATGCTCTTAACTTATTTCCCACAGCTGGAGTTTTCGGCACTGTTAAGATACTTTTCCAGTCACAAATGAGAGGATTGAGGCTTCCAAAAACTCTTGGGTCAGGATTCAGCTGTAATGGGAATTCAGTTGCTTATCTCGCTAGAAGTGCAGCCCCCTTGAGTGGTCATGGATTGAACAGGAAACAAATATCAAAGCTTCCTTTTCAAGAACGGCCAGGGCCATCCATCTCAACATCTTACACTTCTTCATCGGGTTTCACTATCCAGGTTGCGAATTTCTGCATTGCAGAACATGATTTGTCTTTATATTCCATGTTATGTTTTTAGGTTCTATCTTAACATGGTGATGGCACCCGAAATTTTATGACCACAATTTTCTGAAGTATTCTATACTTAACAACATAAATTTTGATAATCTTAAAGTTTAACTGCAATGCAATATGCTCATATTTCTTGAAGCTTATGTTAAGTGAGTATATTTTCTTATTCAATTTGGATGACCTGAGATTCTAGCAGTTCATCCTAGCAAAAGTCAGCCTATGTGAAATCAGATTTATCATGATCAATTGATCATTCATTCATCAGTAACCTAGGACTAGGATGGTTATGAAATATACACTTAAGAAAATGCTACAGGATGCGAAAGCAAATACTTATGTGCATCTAATAAGCATATTCTCTTGTGTCCTTTTAGCAGACTCTCCATGCTTACTGTTTTTCCTTCCAATGCAGAGTGCTGTAATTCCAAGTGCTTACCCTAACCTGCTGTTTAAAGAGATCCTTACTTATGGATGGCCAACAGGTTACTGGTTCTTTCATGGGATTTTTGACAAGCTGAAGTACATGATTGATTTTAAATCAACTGAAGCAATTGTGCTCAATGCAATGGGATATGATGAAGGTGATGGAAATATTATGTTAGACAAAAACACAAATAAAATCTGCTTTAGTCCACCCTATGATCCTTTGCTTCCACGAAAAATTGAAACCTTTCAAAAGCTCACCAAGAAATTAGGGGGAATCCTCTTTATGACTAAGTACAGGAGCACAGCAGTTCATCTTTTAGGTGGATGCAATGCATCATTAGATTCTTCTACTGGGGTTTGTAACCACAGCGGTCAGGTTTTTGATCCAGAAACTCCTGCCTCTGTTCACTCAGGCCTCTATATTTGTGATGCTTCTTTAATCCCGTGTTCTGTTGGCATAAACCCAGCTCTTACAATTGCAACAGCTGCTGAGCATGTGAGTAGACACCTTTTGCAAGATATTATTGAGTTTAACAGCAAAAGAGGTATAAATTTTGACATTTTAGCTGTTGATCGTAGTCAACATTTTTTTGCTGATAAAAATTTAGATAATAACCACAGTTCAAATGTTCTGATAAAAGAAACCATAAAAGGGTATGTGGGTGGTATGCCATGTGTAGCTTATCTCAAAATGAAAATGAACCCTCAGAATCTGAAAGAGTTTGCTGAAAAAAATTCATTTACTGGTGGATCTCATCCTCTGTTGAGGGGAAAGGTTGGAGGATATATGGTGTTTAGAGCCATTGAGAAGGATAAACTACACATCATAGATGGGGAAGTAGATATGTGTGCAGTGGATTGCAGAACTCCTTACACACAGTATATGCGCTTACATCTTCTCCTCGTAGCTTCCTCTAGTTCAAAGTATGCTTATGTTCGAAGTTGAATCCTTTCTTATTTTACTGAAGAAATTTTTTTGCTATTTTATTCAGTTTGGTAGAACTGATGGATCTTTTTGGTGCAGATATATTCTTGAGGGAAGGAAGATAATGAATCCGTATCTCCTGGCATTATATGCTTGGAAAGAGACTACAACACTGCATGTAACATTTAAAAAAATTCCGGTGAACGGTGCGAGGGAGAAAATGATGAATTTAAATGGAGAGCTTAGAGTTTCCTTCTGGGCACTTCTGAGGAGCTTCATGACCCTTAGAGGCAACAAGGCAGGAAGGTTCACATATATTCTACTATTGACTTTTGTAAGAACCTATGTCTTACAAATTCCGCGAGGGATTCACATAATCCCTAGTGATTCTTGCCATAAACCTTATCCAAGCAGCACTCTCCATAAAATAAAAACAGGTATTGGGCAAGCTAGCTTACAGATTTTTCACAAAGATTTTGATAAACCTTTGAAATCCAAGATACAAGCAAGGAAATCAGCTTATTGATTTGAAATGACTTGAACTAATACACTTAGTGATTATGCGTTAAAAAAATGGACAATGTGAGTACCGGACTCTTTCTCCTCTTATTTCTTCTTTATTTCTAATTTTATGCTGGCTTTGGCTTATGCATATTCCAGAAGATGGACATGTCATCAGCTGCAGGCAATGGAATGGCATTCAAAATTCACGGGGGGTTAAAGGAGAGAAACAATTAAGTCCAGTTCTCCTTCTCAATGGTCATTCTACAGAGAGTTACTGGCTGCCAACAGAACCACATGACTTGGTCAGAACTTTACTGGAGGAAGGGCATGAAGTATGGCTACTGCAACCAAGATTCCACCCGATGAATCCCGCTAACAGCTTCACTATTGAAGACATTGGAAAATATGATATCCCAGCTGGTAAAGAAGAATGAAAATGAATTATACTTTGTTTAGAGTTTTACAGATTCATTACTTTTTAAATAGCATTTTCCTTGCCATTATTGTCCTTTTGCAGCGATTAGTAAGATCCTTGAATTGCATGGAATGAGCATGAAGATACATGTAATCGCACACTGTGTTGGAGGGTTAGCCATTCATATAGCTCTGATGGGAGGGCAGATCTCTGCAACCCACATAGCTTCTTTGTCTTGCACCAATTCTTCAATGTTCTTCAAGCTCACTACACTATCCAGACTCAAAATGTGGCTTCCTCTAGTCCCAGTGAGCTCTTTATCATTGTTGTTTCTTTCTTTTTATGAAATTTTTAAGATCTAGACATATAACCAGACATTGTTGCTTATGGCAAAAAGAAATAAACACTCGATCGCAATAATGGAAGTGCTGTATATATTTGGAAAGTCTTCATATTCCTTTTTCTTAGGCCATACAGTTTATTCTCGGGTAAGAGAAATTCTCCGCATACATTATAGTTTCTATTGAATTCATTTACAGTGGTAAATACCGGTCCTGTGCTGAGAAAGAGTTGGATTAAAAATGGAAACATTTTTGGGTTTTAGAAAAGACTAATCAAGTTTTGGATTAAACCAAAACTTTAATCATCAATTTCTAGGACTAATGAAGATAGACAGGGTTCAAAACAAGTTAATAATATCAGTTCCCTTTGGCTTAAGGTTCAGAATCTGATTTAAATCAATTTGGAGTGCAGATATCAATGGCTATACTTGGCAAGGAGAATATTTTGCCTTTGTTAGAAACACCAAAGACATGTTTTCGGCACTGGCTCTTGAAATGCATTGCCTATTGCTTACCGCGATACGAGAGATGCACCTGCAAGGAGTGTGAGATCTTTTCTGGAATATTTGGGAATACCTTCTGGCATGAAAATGTTAGTCCAACATTGCATCATTGGTTGAATAAGTATAGCTCTACAAGGCTTCCTATGGCAGCATTTCCTCATCTGAGAAAAATCTGCAACTCTGGATTTATTGTCGACAGTAATGGCAATAACTCATATTTGATCCATCCAGAGAGGATGGCAGTCTCTACTCTATATATTTCAGGTGGACGGAGTCTTCTCGTAACTCCAGAGACTTCATTTCTTGCTAACAAATATATGAAACTGCACCAACCAGATTTTCAACATGAAAGGATTGTTGTAGAAGGGTTTGGACATTCGGATTTATTAATTGGAGAAAAGTCTTATGAGAAGGTTTTTCCTCACCTCATATCTCATATAAGAGTAGCTGAACAAGAAGCAAATGGTTTGGTGAATTTTGAGAAAAAGAAATGCAGTAAAGAGGTATTAGAGTGGTGTGATGATCCTTACGAGGGATATGGCAAATTTGGAAGTTGGTTCTCTCCTTCAGCTATTATCTTTTTGTTCTTTTCCTTTTTGTTGGCATTAGTTTCTTTATTGATGTGATTTTTGATAAGAGGGAAAAAGTCATTGCTTATTATCCATGCAACTGGCTGATGGTGTTTCTTCTTTGTACTATAAATAGCGACTTTTGATTTTTTACAATAAAAGATGCACGTTTCTTATTTCCAGATCATAACTCAGAGAATTCCCACCTGAGAAAAATCTGCAACTCTGGATTTTTGGTGGATTGCAATGGTAATAATTCATGTTCAATGCATCCAGAGAGGATAGAGTCTCTACGCTCTATATTTCAGGTGGATGAAGTCTTCTTGTGACTCCAGAGATTTTATTTATTTATTTATTTATTTTGGAAAGCAAAGCGAAAAAAAACCTTGCATTAATTTTTATAAAAGGCTAATAAACAATGTGGTATTGACTCGCACACTTAAAAGGCGAGCGTCTGAACAGAATGTCCTAGCCAACGTATGGGCTCTTATTTTGGTTTATTTCTTGTTTACAAATATATGAAGCTAATACATTTTTTTAAAATGTCTCTGAAGGTAATAGATAATGATGCTGTTTTGAATAGTTGAGTACACATAGAGACACGTGTTGTGTTTAGGTTACCTATTATAAAATATTTAAAATTTTTACTTTTAAAATTAAACTAAAATAATACTTACAGTCAAGTTGAACTAATTTATGGTGAAGTTTGATGAGAGTAAATAGACGGAAAAAGTATGATTTTATAAAAATCCCTGCGTTTAGTTTGTATTTTTTAATTATATTTCATAGAAAGTGACTATTTAAAAAAATAGCAGAAAAGCTGTATTTTCTTATTTGAGTGTAATAAATTTACCGAAATGTCTTATTATTTAAATACATTTAAATTTATATTATGAATATTATTTTTTATATAATTTAGTTTTCAGAAAATTGAGTTACAAATTGAACACGTTCAAATTATAATTTATGCAAAATAATTTTCTTTAAAAGCGTATTTTGTAGGATGGTATACCAGTCCAAAAATAGACTATTTTAAAATCTTTGAACAAAGCGACCGGTAGCAGCGACAACCATGCAGGCAATCAGCTAAAAATGAAACCGAAACTTTTGTCGTGACGTCTCTTATATTCTTTTCTTTTCTTTTTCTTTTTTTTTTTCTTTTCTAGCCCCGCCGATCCATAGATACTCTTCCGTACTTTCTTTAGATTCCTTCCAAAATCCTCCTTATCTCTTCTTTATCAATTATCACTGCGGGAGCGACAAGTGACATACAAACACTTTGAACGAGCTAAACGGAAGCAGACCTTAACGATGCCTACTTTCTCTCTTTACTCTCATCATTACCGTCTTCTCTCTCCAAACCAAATTTCTAAACCGTCAATCCTCTCACAAGCAACTCCTGCACGCCTCCTCTTATTATCCAAACGATCCTCTCGTCATCGAATTTGCTGCTCTTCCCCGATCAACAACTCCGACTCGGTTCCCTCCTCCGGCGATGGTTTTTCCAGGTTTAACTTTATTAATTAATATGTCTTTCTTTCTTTCTTTCTTTTATTTAATTTTTGAAGAGGAGTTTCAATTCTTTTTCGTTTTGTTTTTAGTAATTTTTGCATTATAGAAGGACCGGAGACTGTGCAGGATTTTGTTCAGATGCAACTTCAGGAAATTCAAGATAATATAAGGAGTAGACGCAATAAGATCTTCTTGCTCATGGAAGAGGTTAGGTTTCAATTTCTCCAGTTATTCATGATTTAAATTTCAAATCCCATCCATTTCTCATGAAAATGAAAATTTTGCGTGTAAATTCCTGTATTCTGTTCGACTATTTGTGGTTAGTTGAGGAGACTACGGGTACAACAGCGTATAAAGAGTGTGAAAGTTGTCAATGAGGAAGGCGGAGAGGAAGAGGCATATGAGATGCCTGATATTCCATCATCCATTCCTTTTCTTCCTCATGTGGTATGTTTGGAAGTTCTCTATTATATCGCATTTTGCAAGTTTTATAAAAAATGATCTGTAAGTTCTGAAGGAAATGTTTTGTGCTTGTTTTGTTTCCCATATTTTGCTTAATTGCTGTTCTTAGGATGGTGTTATTAGAAAAGGTTAATTTTGACTGATTAAATGCAATTTTCCTTTTGAGGTAGACACCAAAGACATTGAAGCAGCTTTACCTAACAAGTTTATCTTTCATATCCGGGGTCATCGTGTTTGGTGGACTAATTGCTCCAACAGTGAGTTGTTTCTTAATCGTTTCATGCTTAGAGAGTATGGATATTGCAGTCATTCAGCTATTTTCCTATATATTTATTTAGTCTTTGTATGAATGAGTTGAACCATTTATGCCTTATATGTGAAGTTATTTTATTCGAGTCTACATCCTCCAAGGCATTCTTCCTGAGTTTCCTGTTTTCCTTTGGCAAGTATGGAAGCCAAGTTTCTATTGCTAAGGCAACCTATATATTTTATTTAGTTTTTGTATGAATGTCTTGAACCATTTATACCTTACATGTGAAGTTGTTTTATTCAAGTCTACATTATCTAAGGCATTTTCCCTGTGTTTCTTGTTTTGCTTAGGCAAGTAGGAAGCTAAGTTTCTATTGTTAAAATGACCTTTTTTGTCAACTAGTTGGAAGAGGAGAATTGTGTTCAGAATACGTATTGTGAAAGAAAATGGAGATGGGAATGAGACAAGTTTTCTGCTAATATTCACATTTGTAGGTTATGTTGTGTATTTTTGCTGTTACCATTTATCAACTTTGTTTGGTGGGCTTTAATTCAGAGTGTCATAATATGATTTATAGAAGTCTTTCTGAGCGAGTTAACTATGATTTTATCAATATGTTATAAGGTCTTACTTGGGTTAACAATTCACTAGCAATTTGTGGAATATTCCGGTGCCACTCTTACTATCTTTCTGTCTGGTGTAACTAAAGAAAGCCTCTATTATTATTTGATGGTGATTCATGTTCTTCAAACTGCTTGAACATGAAAAAAATAATCTTATTAATTGGATAGTATCTCTTTCTTTTAAGAAGTGAAAATTTGAGGCTAAGCTCATAGCTACATCAAATGATTTGGAGTGACAATTTCTAACCTTGCTGGATTTGATTCTTTGTATTTAAAGTACCAAAGAAAAGTTAATCTTCAATTTCTGGGTGGTAATCTCTAAAATTATATTTAAATACAGAAGGCTTCCTAAAAATGTTGGAGTAATGGGGATAGAGATTTTAGCAATTGTCAAAAGAAGCAAAATGATAAATTAAAGAATCTGACATGAATAAGAGTGTGGCATGGTTTGGGTCTCTGTGATTCGTCTGCCAAGTAATAGCATTTGTGGTCAAATGATTAGGTGAAGGTAGGAGAGAATATGAAGAGAATGGAGGAGTTGTTAGTCAATCATATGCTGGGCTAGCAGGCTAGAGCAATTGGGATAGAGAATGTTTTTCTCCATTTTCTTACTAACCCCCTATATATGTGGGATAAATGATTCTCCAATATGTTATTTATCCATGCTTTAATTACTTATTCATTGGAATTCTTGATCTTGAGTTCTAGATCTGAACTTTTCAAATTCTTTGAATTGTCAACTAGTTTATTTATGTGATTTGTTCTTTACATTGCAGCTGGAACTGAAATTAGGTCTGGGAGGCACCTCATATGAGGATTTCATACGTAACATGCATTTGCCATTGCAATTGAGGTAGCATTTCCATTTTCCTCCAATTAGAAATTTTAATCCTTGAGCAACCAAATTTTTGCTATTATTCCACTACCTGTTTGCTGTGACCAAAACCTTGAATTTAACTAACAACTTGCTGATTGCTAAATTCAGTCAGGTCGATCCCATTGTGGCATCCTTTTCAGGTGGGGCAGTGGGAGTCATTTCAGCACTGATGTTAATTGAGGCAAACAATGTTGAGCAACAAGAGAAGAAAAGATGCAAATATTGTCAGGGAACTGGTATATATCAATTCTTTGTGTGGATAGGTTCTTTTTTCTTCCTAACCACAACTCTAGAAGCAAAAAACGAGAAAGTCTCATTTTGTTTTCTTTAATTTGTCTAAAGTTATATGTCGGTGTGATTTTCTGAATAGGATACCTGGCGTGTGCCCGATGTTCAGCAAGTGGTGTGTGCTTGAGCACTGATCCCATCTCACTATCAATTGATTCTAATCATCCATTGCGTGTGCCAACAACTCAAAGGTGTAAAAGCTGTTCAGGTGCAGGAAAGGTAAAAAATAAAAAAAATATATATGACAAGAAATATCTGCTTATTCCTGAAACCTCAAGTGGAAGTTTAATACTGCATCTACTGAAAATTTGCAACCTGTTCTAGGGTTAAATGTTATGCTAGCTACTGCATGTTTTGGGTCACTGGTTAGAGATAGAATTTAGGATCCATAGAACTCATGTACTGATTCTTTCGTCATAGCTTACACTTACGACCTTAACTGAGTAATCATGTGAAGTAAATGTTGAGTTGACTGTTTTACATTCAAGTTTGGTTTCACTTGCCTCACTGCCAATATTGGGTAGAGAATTGCCCGTGTGTACATGTGCGCATGTTTGCACATGTATTTTTAGTGGCATATAATGTGTGATAACATGATGTTTGATTATTATTGTATCTTTGGTCATGGCTTTCTGTCATTGACGTTATCTATCATTATTCCACTTGTAGTCCTTCTCCCGCATTCCTCCATCTAGCATGCTGTTTTCTTACCCTTTATCCTTTACCTATTTGTTATGATAACGTCTATTATCTGATTCTTGCTGTTAACTTAGGTTATGTGTCCGACATGCCTATGCACTGGGATGTTGATGGCAAGTGAGCATGACCCACGAATTGATCCTTTCGACTAATTCATTTTGTGTGGAATTATCTAGCTTGTTGCTAAATGTCTATTAGACAAATCTTAGAATCTCTCGTTTTCTCTCTCTATCTCCAACTCCTGAAGGTCTTTAAGGATGCAAACCAGCATGGAGGAAGTTAACTGATTAGCTTGGAGAATCCTGTTGAGCGAAACAAGCAGTGTATAGATATAGATGGTGTGGTAGACAATGGAAATTGCTGTCCAAACATTTTGGATTTGCAGGATTTTTTATTTCATGTCATATTCTGGATAACACTACTATAAGAGGAAATAGAATATCGTTTGATGCTCTTGCATTATTTGTATTTAATCCCATATTTAACAAACTGGATGATAGATATCCTAACATATAAATGGTTGTCAAACGCCAAGGTCAAAATTGGAGTAGTAATAGTAGTAGGAACTGTACTGTATTTGGGTGCTTTGCTGTTGGATATCTATAGGAGAAAAAGGTAAAGTGGAGAAATGATCTGGAATAAATAAATTTGTATTTTGTCATAATCAAACTCATTTAAAGTATTTATAAAAATATTTGGGGCTTACATTACATGATCAATTATAATGTTTGAATTTTTTTTTTTTCCACTGTAATGTAATAGGGATCTTAATTGTATTGTTCATTGTTTAAAATGTTGGAATATTCATTACATCAAACCGTGTAATATCAATTGATGTGTCAAGCCACCTTAATCAAAACTCTAATATTCAAGGTTATTTCGCATCACCAGCTTGCCACCACCATCGTGGCATCACCATCACCTCAACCACTTTACCACCGTCACGTCACTCTACCATCACCAAGTAATAATAATTATATTTTAGTGTTTAATATGCAACACGAAATAAAAATTCTATTCTATTGTAGGAATAAAAATAGAATAAAAAATCAGTAAAAAGATAAAAAAAATCATAATTTTATGTTGTAATTTAATTTATTCAATGAAAATATATAAACAAATTCATTTTTAATGAGTTTAACTTTCTATTTTGTTAAATTACATTTTTTCTGACTTACCTTCTTTTAATTTTTTTGTTCAAACAAATTTATAAGTCTAAATGGTCCGTAATAGCTTAATATAATAAATAACTTTTAGTTCAAATATTTCTTTTGCGTTAATAATGATGTTATGGTGGTAGTAGAGTGGTACTGATGGTGATGGTGCAGTGATAGTGGTGGTAATGGTAATGGTGGTGGTGGTAGAGCAGTGGTGGTATGCTAATTATATTATATATTTACAAATAAATATAAAAATAGAATAATAATATCTTCCATAAATTTTTTTCAATTAGATGACTAGACATAGCAATGGAATGTTAATTACATTCCATTATAATATATTTTTCATTACATTATATTTTTGATTATATTTCATTCAACCAAACATAGCATTAGTATTTTCTATAACAATAAACATTTTGGGATCTTAGTTTTGAAAAAAGAGATTTAAATATCAAATTGGCTTTTGAAATTTCCCATTGGTCTAATTTGGTTCAGAATAAAAATTAGGAAAAATTATAAATTTGTCCCCATATTATGTCAAAGTTAACTACTTTGTTCTCATATTTTTTTAAAATATACTATTTTTATCCTCATATATTGATTCTTTCCAACTATTTTTTTCTACCATCAATATTTCTATCTTTGCTGTAATTTTAAAAAAAAAGAGACCAAAATGCCCTTTTGTCAATTGTCCCTTCATTTTCATGTTCTTCCTTTCCCTTTCCCCTTAACTAGTAAATACCATATAATTAATTTGCAAATTCAATACTTCTAAATGCCTATAATTCCACACTAACACCTATAAACAATACAAAAATAAGAATATAATAGTAATAAAAATAAAAATAAAAAAATCACAAAAAAAAGGGACAAAACAAGCAATTGTTTCATTGCTATGCCTCCGGAGATAAAGAAACGAAAATCACATATTATTTTACACACTTAAAGAGCAAACAAATTGCAATCTTTTCATATTGAAGAGAATAGTCGAGCCAGCTTCGGCATACGAGAGTGAGTAATAACGACAGAGGGAGAGAGGGTACCTTTTGCTCCTTTTAGTTTACCTTTTTTTTAATTTATTTACGTTTGGTAGAAAACACAAATTTAAATTTAAGGGATTTTTGTCTTTTTACAAGCTATTTAACGGAAATTTGTTAACTTTTTTTTTGTACAAAATGACAATAGTGTATAATAATAAAAAATATAAGAACAAAATAGTATACTTAAAAAAATATGGGGACAAAATAATTAATTTTGAAATAACACGAGACAAGATTATAATTTTTCCTACATAAGTCCCGCCCAATTTGGTTTTGATTTTGATTTTGAAACCGAGTATAATTGTAATAAAATCAGTTTGCTGGAATTTACTAATGATTTTTTTTGAAAAAATATTTATTACGTTTTTATATAAATCAAAATATAACTAGTCATTTTTAAAAACACTTTTTGAGAATCCCTATATTTCAATTCTGTCTAACATTGTTGAGTCTTTCCGTCTCATTTTATGTACTTTGCCGTTAAGTCAATGCAAAAAGTGAAAGTCACGTGAGAGTAAAATTTCATAACTAAAATATTCCTGTGACTCACAAAAATTCATTGGCGCGACAAGAACATGAATCTGCTAATCAAAAATCTATCTCCATTAACACAATAATAATTACATTTCATTTTCATAAATAATTAATGGGCATCTTTCCAAAAAACAACAGAACAAAGAAAAAAACAACAAATGCAATTGTATTGCTAATAACTTAAGCAACATAGTAATCTTACACTTAATGGCAGCCTTCACGCTTTCATCCATACGACGACCAGCAAACCATCAAGACGAGTGTTCCATCAGCTAATGATGCACTAACCCAAGTCTACATATTACTCTTATGCCAAACAAAATCTTAACCAACAGCTCGAATCCATAAACAAAGTATGGATTGAATTTCATCCACATAAAATATTAATTTAATTAAAAGTTTTAAATTTTTAAAAAAATGAAATTATAAACCAGTTACTAACAAGATGATAAGGAGATGGTTTGTAGACTTGACAAACTCGAAATTTCTATGACTATGAAGAAGTGCGAAAGGACCAACAGAGCCATAAGAGCTCCTTCGTCATTGCATGTTGTCTGGCTCTTCATCTTCGTAGTTTGACTTTGCACGGTGGACTAGGTAAACTACAGAAATCTGAGAGTCCAGAAAAAGGGGACTAACACACTGCCGATTGAATCTGATGTGCCACCTCCACCACTGATTCAGGTGAGAGCTTAAGAGGAAGAATTTGTAGATAGAGGTAACGACCAAAAGTTTTGGATGCGTTATAAAGGAGACCCATTTATATCGGCTAACCAAACAACAATATCTAATTTATTATTATACCAGATTGAAAAGTTGAAACGAGAAAATTACTGGAGAATCAATGATTTGGGTGAAGGGAGTAAAAGAGAGAAATCGTAGATATGAATAGTGGGAAATGAAAGTGACAAGGTCATTTTATATTAATTTCCAACCAAATTGGCTAAAATCGAATAAAATGATTGAATGTTAGATGAAATTAAAATATAGATTTTAAAAGCATTTTTAGAAACACAAGAACCGACTAGTATTTCGATATATAATATGTAACTAAAATTATAATATGTAACTAAAACATAGAGACTAGGTAACCGATTAGTTAAATCTAAAATGTAACTCAAATGGAATAAACTGATTGAATATTAGACGAAATTAAAATATAAAGACTTTAAAAAGCATTTTTAGAAGCACGAGAACCGCCTAATTAATAACAATTTTCTCTATTTTTTTTTTTATGAAAGTAATATAATACGTAACTAAAAATATTTCGTATTTTCAACAAAATAATTATACTTCAACAACAAATCCATGGTGCATTTTTAGTGTGTACTTTTGTTCATATTAATATTATGACCTGATTAAGGTATAATTGTTGTTTACAGTTTTTTTTTATAAAAATAATAATTAATTAGGAAAAATTATTTTTTTATGCTTTGCTTTACTATATTGGACTTTATAAATTACTCATTTAGTAAAAAATTTTGAAATATCATTTAATTTGCGAATTAAATCATCTTTTCCTCTTTTGCAGTGAAAATGACTCTAACTACAAAACTTACTTGGAATGTTATTGCAGCATCTATTTTATTTTTAATAATTGACTGTGGTAAATTTTTATCTTCTATTAGTTTGTTCTTTTTTAATAATTTTATACAAATTACCTAAAAATGCATGATTTTCTAACTTTAAATGAATAATATGTTCTAACTTTACAGTATTTCATGCATTATTATAATACGGATGAAGCACTAATGATTGATGATTTAGTACAAATTAACTAATGTCGGGGACTCCTTCTCCTTTAACCAAAAGTCTCGAGTTCGAGTTTTGAGTATAAAAATTACCACGCTGGGAGAGTCGCCTCCTATATAGGCACTACAATACTCGAGCCGGACGTAGTTAATCCCCAATGAGATTTAGAGGTATATGTCAATTTTTTTTTCAAAATTATTTTTACTCATTTTTCTTCTATTTCATGTTGGTATTGGGAAAGTAACATCACCACAAATATATATATTGATAAAATAATCATTCAAATGAAAAAAAAAAATTTATTATCACAATTATACGAGTTCATATATTTACAAATGTTTTTATAATTGTTGAATTGATTAGCACACGATATGTGAATAATTATTTAAATTATACCACATAAAATTAATATAAGTCTTAGTATAATTATAATGAATTCATTTTATTATGTTGAATATGTCTAATAGATGCTGCTACAATTGCTGCTTCATTTAGAGCCGGAGTCTTATCAAATTGGATGGGATGACTGATTGCCATTTGTACTTTAATTGCGTGTGAGAGAAGAATGAAATGTTTTGAGTTTAAATTCTCTCGATCACAAGAGTTTTCACCAATTTATTAAGTCAACGAGACTACTATTATATAGTACTAATGTTAAATGAGAAAAAACAAATAAACATATGAATCAAATGAACTACACAATAATTATGCAATTTAATATTAAATGATGATGTAGAACAGGCTGGACAACAATGATTTTGTCTTCTCCAAAGAAACAAAAATACAAAAAACATGAAAGAGGTTCATCATTATATCAATGGAGGTTTTTTTCACGGAGGATCCAAAGTTAACTGCAGGATTTTGTTACTTTAGCTAAAATAAATTGCAAATAAAATACAACTTTGCTTAATATGATGGAAGAAAAAAGATACCATCAAACCATTAAATCAAATAGACCGCAATGTTTAAACTGAAATTCAAATCAAATTGAATTAATATACATAATTGAACCAAACTGTTTCTATTCTTAATTAATTCAATTTGGTCTTTAGCTTTTTCTTTTTTTTTTTTTTTTTTTTTTTTTTTTTTTTTTTTGAAACAAACTGTTTCTATTCTTAATTTTAATTCAATTTGGTCTTTTAGCGTTTTCTTTTTTTTTTTTTTTTTTTTTTTTTTATATAAGTTTTTTTTTTTTTTTTTTTTTTTTTTTTTTTTTTTTTTTTTTTTTTATATAAGTTTTGGACTTGTTTTCTGTACTTCATGAAAACTAAATCGAACCAAAGAAATTTTTTTTTTTATTTTTATGAGAATTGATATCAAATCATATACGTTAAAAAGTGAATCAAAACGAATCAAACTGCTTGAAATCAAATAATTTGGTCAATGTAACTAAAAAATGTTGAGCCCCACTATCAAAATTTATCATATAGAAAAAAGAATATTTAGTAATGAAATCATAATATCAACTAATAAATTATTTCATAAAAAAAAAAGCTACAAATCGTAAAAATCATTGTTACTAGCATGATGAGAAACGTCATAAAATTTTTTCAGAAAATAAGAGGGTTGTGAATTTATGTATTTGGCCTATGTTTCTACATCTATGTATAATCTCCCTCTCAAGTCTTAATAACCACCCAAAGCCCGACGTTTGTAAGTTAGGAAAAAGAAGAGCCTTTCTCCCTTGGTTGGCCTCCGTAGTCCTTATAGTAATTCTAAAATTATTAATTACATTTGTTACCTTTGAAAATATTTTTCAAATGACTTATTTTCCGTTTTTCAGTTATAATGTTGAAAATTAGTTAAAAAATATTAAAATTTTTAACTCAAGATTAAGACCATAAAAATATTTATAATAATGAAATTTCATATCTTAAAATTTTTATTGTTAAATATGAGAACAAATGCAAATATGGTAAATTGTGAAGTTGCGGTGGCCGATAATTGATGGCAGTGGTAGTGGCTACCGGTGATTAATATATTAAAAAAATACAGTTATAAAAATATAATAAGTTTGTCAATGTTGAAAAATGTTTTACTCTCTTGAAAATGAAAAGTCATTTTCTTTAAAAATAACTTAATTTTCCTTTGACCAGTAAAATATTTTCTATTGACTTATTTTTCTAAGTATTTCAAACAACGGAAAATGATAAAAAATATTATACTGCAAGTTATTTTAGAGAAACAAATGAAAAGTATGAATTATATTTTTTCACTCCCTTTTTCTTGTACTTATACATATTGCAACCAATTTGTATATTACTAATTTAGCTGCAATAAGAAAGATGCCAAAAAGGAGCATGGTGCTTAGCAAATTTCCAATTAAGAGAAAATGGCAAATAGGTGAACATGGAAGAGATGTAATGGCTTTTCGTTTTGAGATGTGACATGTCAAATGGGTTGGCCTTGTAAAAACCTCATCAAAAAATTTTGACATGGATTTGGGTTCCATTGCATATTGCATCTATTAAAACCATCTTTCTATATATAGCTAAAAACAATCTCATCGATGTAATTGCCCGTTCATGTTTACAATTTACTTTTTACAAAGAAACGAGAAGTTGAGGAGTCCAATTAAAATTCAACTTCAAAGAAAACATCTTTCATCCCCTGCCAAAAAATTGCTATATATTTACCATTTTAATTAAGAATATCATTATATTTATTATTTATTTTACCATCTGCTTTAAATTGAACTTCGTATCCAACTCAATATGTTCATAATCCTCAGGTTTACACATTTATGCTATGTTTGAGAAGAGAGAGAAGTAAAATAAAGGTGTAAAATGACATTACTCATTTTTCTCCCAAAATAGGGTGAAAATTAGGCTAAAATGGATGTAAAATATTTTTGATATTTTCACCCAAACCAAACAAGAGATTTTAATAATCTCAAGAAATTTTCACCCTCTATTTTGTATCCACCCATCTTTTATACTCATTCAAACAATTGGATAAAAAAATCATTGACTTGTATAATGTAGATTAGATACTTTAAATCAATAAACTAGACTCACGTGCATCCCTAATATTTACCGTTTTAATGAAGAATATATTATATTTTAGTGGTATAAGTTTTGATTTGAACTTCCTTCATTTATAACTATATAGCGAAATGTTTTCTTAATTTAATGATAAAGAGAAATATTAAGTACCTAAATTAAGTTGAATCCACAAAATATTGTGACCCTATCTATTATTGTCTCCGTTCCATAATATTTGTCACATTTAAAAAAATAGTTCGTTCCAAAATATTTATCACATTTATGGTTTCAAGGAGTAATAAATTTTTTTCTTCCATGTTTACCATTTGTATATGACAAATAATTATTAAGTTATTGTCATCCCGTTGTCCATAATATATGTTGTCACATTTTAAACAAAATGTTTCCGTGTCCAAAAATATTTATGAGAGTTTAATGGTTTTCGAGAGAGTAATGTAATTTTTTGTCATTCCAGTGTTATCCTAGTTGTAATTAATGAACCAATAATTTTTTACTTTGCAATTCTTGTAAAAATGATTTTTTCTCTGTCTTATTCTTATATCATACCTCTATTTTTAAAGAAGAGGTTAATATAGGGTAACTTTGTGGCCGTTCCAAAATATTTATCACATTTATGGTTTCAAGGAGTAATAAATTTTTTTCTTCCATGTTTACCATTTGTATATGACAAATAATTATTACTTCAATTCTTTAAAAAGATTTTTTCTCTCTTTATTTATTCATACCTCTATTTTTAAAGTAAGAGTAATATAGTTAATTTGCTCAATAATTTATTTTAACTTAGACAAATTTAATGGTTTTCCTAAAAAACGTAAAATTTCAAATATAACAAATATTATAAAACAGAGATAGTAACGTGTTTCATCTCAAAGTCACCTTCATGCAAATGAACTAAATTTAGAGGCATGCTTATGGATGATCAACTCTCAAAAATTTGAAAGAATCAGAAGATTAAAAAAAAAAATCCAAATTAAGATTGACACATGTTCGCCAAAGAACCCTTCTCTCCAAGCGCAATTCTCTATCTGCACCCATCAAACATCTTTAAAGAAAAAAAAAAAAGTGAGACAAATAATACTTTCTAGAAAGCAATTTAAATATATATATATATAAAACTAAAGTGTATTCATACTTTTCAGAAAGCAATATGAATAAACTTCTGGAGTAAAAAAATAGCAATTAATTAAAGTGAAGTATTGCTTAGAAACAGAGAGCAATATTTCCTTAACAATCTTTTAGTCTTCTTCCTTAGAATCGAGCAGCTTCTATTTTAAGTATAAAACAACTCCTTATTCTTTTCAATATTTTCTTCTTAATAAGTAACACCAACAATCTGCAACATCTTTGTGCACCCAAATTTAAGTAATAAATTGCACCAAATTTAAGTGATAAATTGCATAATATCAAACTGCATAACACCAGTTAAACAAACATAAATAAAAATCTTAGTGTGACACTCCAGACCTAGCAAAAAACTGTTCACTTTAGGCCTTTTCTGTACGGATTTGTTCTTGGGTTACAACCAACTCATAATCCAAAATGCTTATTGCTAGTTTAGAGTTTGTTTATCCTTATATATATCACTACCATCAATACGAGATTCGCTTAGAATGTCACACTTAACGGGCAATAACATTAGAAATTCATAAATATAGTAGTATAAAGAAATAAAAATTTCTCCACAGCCAAACAACAAATGAAATGGAAATACAAAATAACAGAGTCAGGCACCCACAATCATAATTGAATCACAAAATAACAACCAACCGAATCTTTCACAAGCATCCTCAAGTTAAAAAATAGCCGCTTGACATCAGGGTGGCAGATTGGCCAAGCGTCTTGGTAAGCCATCTGCATGAACTGTGTAACATTTTTTTAAAAATTTTCTCTATGTTAGTGATTTTTATATAAAGAAGCAAAGAATGAAATTTGATAAGCAATGAGAGAACAATTTAACGATTATAAACAAAAAAGTATTAAGTAAAAAATACAATTAAAAATTTTTTTAAAAAGTTCATTACTTAGCAAGGAATTGGTCTATAATATCAATTATTTCTAAACTAAACAAAATTTCTATTCCCATTCATGAACAGTAGCTGCAAAATCCCTAGATTTTTCAGTTTGAAGATTCTACGTTTAACTTGAAATTCATAATATATATTGGTAGTAAACTAGGAGGTGAGTTAATCAAAGCTCACCTTTAGGTAGATAGTCATTGACGACCGTGGAAACTACCATGGAAGAAGCGACAGTCACGTACTTCCTTCCTTCATCGACTCCGTGCCACAGAACATAAAGGAAATCACCATTGGAGAAAAAATGAAAAGGGAAAGTCATGTTTTTCACTATAATTATATAGCCATCCGGGTTCAAAAAGAAGAGAAAGAAGAAGATGATATTATATAAAAAAAAGAGAGAAATATAAAATAAAAGAGAGAAATAGAAACCATTGGTTTATTGTGTTTATGATTCAGCTAAGGATGTGTCGATCATTCAATAAAGCAAATTTGCATGGTTGACACAAAAATAAGTTACTCTCAAAACATCAATCATACTCAAACTCACAAAAGCCTACTTTTACTCAATACATGCTCATCACTATTCCAAATGTGTACACTCGCACTTTGCTAACACCGAAAAGTATATGAAATGCTCGAGCAGAAGGGTGGAAGGGTGTGCCACTGATGAACAGTGCAACTCCCCCCATTTTAGAGTATATATAATTAGGTTCAATGAAGCAGAAAAAATATTTTATTGCAACAATTAGAAAAAATTTAAGAATCAATTTGATACTCTTTATAATCCGGAAAGGGGGAAAACCCTCCAATACGACATCGTTATCCCTCAGTTTTCTACTTGATCAGTTAAAAGAATCGCAAGGAAGGGAGGAAGGAGCAGGCAGCTCAACCCTCAACGAGCAAGTCGAGTCTTCGTAATGGCAACTCTAAAAAGCAAAACCGGTTTGAAGCCCCTGTCCTGGTTCCTCCATTGGCAGAGTCCATCTTTTATTTACACAACCACACGGAAGCTTGAAACCCTAGCTTTCGAAGAGGTCCGATCTTCGACGGACAAACCATACTCTTCAACGGCTTTTATTCTCCATGGCCTCTTGGGATCTGGCCGCAACTGGCGTTCCTTCTCTCGCAATCTCGCTTCCTATCTCTCCAATTCCTCTGGTACCTTCTCCCTTCTCTTTATCCCTCTCCTTCCTTAAATTAAGCGAATTTTGCCTTACTTCGTGATTTTTTTATTGAGTAGAATGGAGAATGGTGCTTGTGGATTTGAGGAACCATGGAAAATCGGCTGATATCAGAAGTGTCGATCCGCCCCATGACATGTTTAATGCGGCCAAAGATTTGGCTAATTTAGTTAAATATCAAGGTTGGGATTGGCCTGATGTTGTTATTGGTCACTCCTTGGGTGGCAAAGTCGCCCTTCAGTTTGCGCAGAGTTGTGCTCGTGGTGATTATGGGGATTCCGTAGCATTGCCCAAACAGGTATCCTCATTTAGTTTCACATCAATTGCTATGAAAAAAACAATGATCCAATATAATGTATTTGTTCAGCATTAACTCTCATGCATTGATATAAGAATTGAGAAGACCTGGAGTACCTCAAGTTCTTAAATTTAATGTAATTTTTCTATATATAGAAGTCCATGGCAAGATTATTTTTATAGTAGCTATTCTTTTTCATGTACTTAGCCTAGGAGGATGCTAAGCATTTAGTTGAGTATCCTTTTCTTTTGGAAGATTGATAACAAATGCTTTGTATTCACATTAGGAAATTTATGTGCTTTCATTTTTTATTCTTGATGCAGAACAGCTGTGGGTTTTGGATTCCGTCCCTGGAGAAGCAAGCATGAAAAACAGCGATGGAGAAGTGGAGAAAGTCTTGAAGACCTTGCAAAGTTTGCCTTCATCACTTCCTTCAAGAAAGTAAATCATCCCTGCTTGCAATTATGTGCTATATCCGTAAGGTTTACTTGCATGTCTGATGCACTTGTGGTTTACGTCTAGATACAGAGGTTATTGTAGTTATTTTTAGGCATTTTACTTTTGGTGACCCTGTCAGATTAAGGTTTCTCTTATATTAATTATTTTAAATATAGAGTGTAATGTGAAGTTAAAGTGAGATGGGCAATGAGTGCATAAATTGATCTCTGATATAAACCGCTGTTTGAGTTCTAAGATCACTATAACTAGTTAAACTTCCGAAGTAACATGGAGCCTATAATTAATGTTTATCTTTTTTTTTTTTTTTTTTTTATACCGCTTTGTTTGAGTCTAAGATCACTAATAACTAGTTAAACTTCACGAAGTAACATGGAGCGCTATACATTAATGTTTATCTTTTTTTTTTTTTTGTTTTTTTTTTGGTTATAAGAATGATTTAAATGGGCAAGCATTGTATGACTTTTGGCATGAATTTTTTGAATGGTAAGAAAAGGTTCGAAAATCATTCAGGAGCTGTGAAAATGAATTTTGGTAGTCTAGCTCTTTCTAATATTTTGCCTTAGATTTTTTTTTTTTTTTTTTTTTTTTTTTTTTTTTTGGTATAAGATGATTTAAATGGCAGCATTGTAGACTTTTGGCATGAATTTTTGATGTAGAAAGGTTCAATCATTCAGGACTGTGAAAATGAATTTTGGTAGTCTAGCTCTTTTCTATATTTTGCCTAATGGTAAAAGTTTGTTTTGATTGTGGAGGATGTTAGACAGGTGGCAGTTGTGCAAATTAATTTAACTAGGTTTTGTTTACTGAAAGTAATAGAAAGAAATAAAAAGAGGGAAAACGAATTCTGTTTTTCTGTGCTCTGGTTCGCCTGACCTCAATAGAATTTAAATTAGATGATGTCCTTTAAAAATTAATTTTGCACTGTATATCTCTGTTTTCAGGTGGCTTGTGAACCACATGATTGAACTTGGGTTCTCAAAGTCATTATCTGAGTGGATTGGTAGCAATCTCAAGAAATCTGGAGAGCAGGAGACATGGGCTTTTAATCTTGAAGGTGCTATCCAGATGTTCAATTCTTACAGGTGAATCTGTATTCCTAATAAATCAATAAATGGCTTCCTATGCAGAATAAACAATGCAATAATGATATGTTTCCGTTTTATTTTATGTTTCTTGCTTTCCATCCTTTGCTTCTGTTCATTTTCCTCTTCTTAGTTAAACAATGAATGTTAAATTCTCAGGGAGACATCATATTGGTCTTTGTTGGAGCACCCACCGAAAGGAATGGAGATAGATATTGTGGTTGCAGAGAACAGTGACCGCTGGGACCGGGAAATACTTCAGCGACTTGAAAGTCTTGACAATAAGAAAGGAGATGGATCTGAGGGTACGGTTTCACTTCACATTCTTCCAAACTCGGGGCACTGGGTTCATGTGGACAATCCAAAGGGTCTTCTGGAGATTGTGGCGCCTAAGATTGCCTCCCTTTCAGCATCATAAGTGCATCGCTGTAGTTCTAGTTTCAAGGGATCTATGATAAAATAAGTATTGTTGACATTATTTTTATTTCTTATAGCAATATGAAGTCTGTCAATAAACACATATTAATGAATAATTTATCTTTTTGATGAAATGTTCTCCCCTTACTATTTCTGTATGATATTTTATGAGGCACTCTTGCTGAGAAGTCCAAACTACAAATATTTTCAGGTTTTGTTTGGTAAAGCAAGAATGCTTGTGAGGACAATACTAAAACAAATAATACAGAGAATAAAAGATCAAGTAATAATTTCTTTTTAGAGACATAACGATGAAGGTGCACAACTAACTACTCGATCAATAGAAACAAAAATGAGCAAATAAAGTAAAAATAGTTTTGCATAAGTTGGAATGTTGAGTATTAACTTCCTAGTTTTATGGAGTGGATGGGCCTTCTAAATGTGGGCTTTATGAACTTAGGACAATTTCATAAAAAATGACTCATCCATTGGCCCAGAAAATGGCCCAATGACTTTGAAACCCTAGCTCGCAGAACCCAGACTATAAAACCCTAATGGTACCATTACAACCAGCAGACACAGGGAGGAAGAAAGAGCGAGAGCAAAGATGCAGATTTTCGTGAAAACCCTAACCGGGAAGACCATAACTCTCGAAGTAGAGAGCAGCGACACCATTGACAATGTCAAGGCCAAGATCCAGGACAAGGAAGGTATTCACTTTTATTTTCACCTATCGAAAGTTTCCTATTACTCCATTTGTTTGCTGAGAAAATTTTCATTTTACTCTATTTATCTTCTTGCATTTTCGATGCCATTAATCGGAAACGAATTTATGATTAAATAGGAATTCCACCGGACCAGCAGCGATTGATCTTCGCCGGAAAGCAGCTTGAAGATGGCCGAACTTTGGCGGATTACAATATCCAGAAAGGTCTGCTCTTGTCTTTATCTGTTTTCTTTTTTTATCTCAATCAACCACATAATCAAACAGTAAATGACATTTTAGATCTATTATTTATTTGTTTGCAGAATCAACCCTCCATCTTGTGTTGAGGCTTAGGGGAGGTATTATTGAGCCTTCTCTTATGGCTTTGGCTCGCAAATATAATCAGGACAAGATGATTTGCCGCAAGTATGTCTTTCATTTCTCTTTTCTTTGAATTTTATTTTATTGAAACCTCTTTTTAGTTTTGTTAAATTTTTTAGCTGTTTAGTTTATTAGCATTTGTTTGTTGTATAACATGATTCAGGGGAACTTACTTAGCTTCTTTTGCTCTTAGTAATGCGCTAGAGGTCATACCAGTTCCCAACATTAATTTCCATTCTTTAACTTTGTCAGCTGGGATTATTTATTTTCAGTTGATTTTCATGGCTGGTACATTATCATAGACTAAGTTTGTCTGGATGCAATTGCTCCTTTTTCTTTTGGAACTAAACTGAACCATTTTGAATTGTTGACCAGGACAATTAAAATCAGTTCCTTCAGATATTTTTGAATTGTCTGTGCTTATGAAACCTTTTAGTTCATTTGTTTAGGTTTCGTGGTGGGACTACGTGTTGAACCCTCTTTTTCTTACTAGTGCAACGGAGGGCATCCTTGTCCCAAGATTGATTTCCATTCTCAACTTTATCAACTGTGCTTGTTTAGTTACAGTTGATTTTCTTGTATGGTATATGAATGTTATATTTTATGTGTGTAATGCATGTTAAGATAATGACAATGTCTATTACATGGGTGGTTTCATCATGACAAGACTACTAAATGTGCATATACAATCTTTGTATAGGTAAGAGTGTCTGAAGAGGCATATATTCTCTCCGTTTTATTTTTCACAGTGACTCTTAAGGTAGTGTATTGTGATAGATATGATGAATTTCTGGTTGATAGATATGAATGCTGGTTTGCCAGTTGTGACTTTGGCTGCTCTGATGCTGTAGTATGTGTTTATGAAATATTCTTGAGAGTATTGTACATATTGTGTTTTAAGTAGTATCATAACTTGTGGAATTTAACTGCAGCCTTCAGTTAATAAACATAACTTTTTCATTTTATGCAGGTGTTATGCTCGTCTGCATCCTAGGGCTGTGAACTGCCGGAAGAAGAAATGTGGGCATAGCAATCAGGTGATTTTCATTTTGAATTGAACATTCATTATGATTGTTATTTTTGCCATGCTGTATTTGCTTTTTTGGTATTGCTTCAAAAACCCACTTTCGAGAACCTGAACCCACTTTGTGTCACTGCAGTTGAGGCCAAAGAAGAAGATCAAGTAAACTGTTATGAAGCATGCATTAGCTTTGGAAGATTTGATTGTTAGATGCCTACCTTCTTTATTTTGGATTTGGATTTAGATTTATTAAGCCAGTATGGAGTTGGATTTTATTGTATGTTGAACTGAGCAGGGTATTTGTTTGTTTTTCAATCAATCAAGCGCAATACATTTTATATTTTGCAATAGATAATAATCTGTTTCGATGTGTGGAAAAGTCTCTTCCAAGGTCCGAATTGAAAAAGTGTTTTGACAGAGTCGGGACTAAGGAGTATGTTGATTTAATGTCTTATTGCCTCCGAATCTATTCTGAATTCGAATTAACTCTGGACTGGTAATCAAATAACACAATATGGATAAATATCAAATTCCAATGATGCATTTACTCGATGCGTATATCAGCTGATCTTTTTTTTTTTTTTTTTTTTTTTTTTTATTTATTATTATTAATCATTATTTGTTTAAGGCGTACGAGTCTGGCGTTTGAATTTTTTGGACTAGGGACTTACTGCTATTAATGCTTTAGCTATGACCTATGAGAGTTGGTACTTGTCATTTGGACTCGTGAACCCCCGGGACGGTGTAGCTTTTCACTGAAAAACATGAAATCGGTCTTGTATTTGTAATGCAATGGAGTGGAATGTAATTAAATTCATTTCTGGTATAAAATTGCTCTAAAAATGTCTTTAATTATATTAGACAGTATTATGTTCCATTAGGGATTAGTTTCATGAGGCAGCTAAAATAGGAATACTTTTATCTGCGTCCATATCTGAAACAATGCATGCCAGCTCGCAGCTTTAATGAGCTACAAGTCATTACTAGCAAACATAAAGCCACCATTCTCCTTTATAGTATTTAGCTTTAACTTCCCTGGTGGTTCGGGTGTTCAAGTAGCCTTATTGATGTGGGGGTTCCATGATTAACCACTTGGGAAAATCCCTAGGTTTTGACTGCATTTTTTTTTTTTTTTTTTTTTTTTTTTATTTTTTTTTTTTTTTTTTTTATAATTTGTTCAATGATTATAGCACTGAGCAAATGGAGTTTTATTTTGGTGAGGTCAAATAACAGTTACATCAAAATAATGTGTTGGATGAGAAGATTTTATATCAGATAGGGCTTCTGGTGGGTGAATGAAGAATTTGGGATGGAGAGGACTTTTTCACACCTTTCTTGGATTCATCAAACTTTTTTCATTTCATTCCTTAGATCATAGCCTGTGTCATCAATTGCATTTTTTTCCGTCACTTGTGGTACCGTGAATGTACGTCCACATATAGCATGTTCCTTTGTGCTCATATGGGCTGTGAGTTTCCCTCTGTAAACTATGGATGTATTACCCAACTGTTTTATGGGTCACATGATTTATGGGCCGTGAATTTCTGATGGCCAACTATGGGCTAAATTCGCATCTCCTGTCTCTACATATTCTCTAATCCTCTGTTTGGAAAGGAGTGGAAGTAAAATAATGAAGAGTTCTTTTCACAGCTATTTTTCATTCTTGTGTTTGGAATGGAATATATTTTCCTTTTTTAAGAAAGGGTTAAATTTTAGAGTAAAGAAAATATTATTCAGGGAGAGGTTCCAAATATGTGAACCGGATGAAATTTAGATGGGAAAAGTAGGTGAAATATGTAGTTAGGTTCTGCAAAAGTTTGAAGTCAAATGCTAACATTATATACAAACGTAAGAGCCTACATGAGGTTTTCTTCTTATTTGGTTGACTAATCTGAAACATCCATTTTTTAAATTAACCTCAAAAAATGGAAACTACGAAAATTGAAAGCCTAAAGATATGATGTTGAAGGTTTTGGCAAGAAAATTCATTTATGCAGACCGCATGTTTGACAAAAGGACAGACATAACATGAGCCAATTCAACAACATGAGCTCTGAAAATTAGTGTGCAAAAATGTTTTTTTTTAGAATGCATAAATATAAGTTTTTCATTTATAATTCTAGCAAATAAAAATTTGGAGAACTTGGGATCTATATGAAGAATCAAAGCCTAGATAAAGGCTTATTTTCATCCCTCGTCGCTCAACTTAGATATAATCACTTTATCATCTTTCAACTTCAATTTATCACTTAAACTCCCTAAACTTTAATTTTATAACATAAAACTCCCTTTAGCCATTTTTCGGTAATGAAGAATAGGGAAAGCTGACTTGATTGAACAAACATTCAACTTAATTCCATGTAAGCATCGACTATTATCCTGTCAGTTGATTCTTCTCATCTTATACGAAGGTTCCATCTGCATGTGCACATGTTCATTAATTACACCTCTTTTCCTCACTTTTCTATCTTTCTTTCTCTCTCTTTACTAAATATAATTAACATTGTTGTTCTTTTTTTTTTTTTTTTTTTTTTTTTTTTTTTTTTTTTTTTTTTTACCGATTGTTATTTTATAATTAGAAATATAATTAACGTTTTTTCTCTCTCTCTTTGCCAAAAATTAACATTTATAATTAATCTCTTTCTATCTGCAACATAATACGGAATATATTCATTTATTACAAAATTTCTTTTAAATGAACTAAATTTCCTTGCGTGCAAATGTATTAACGATAATGCAAGAAATAAAGTGATGTAAATTTTAAACATTAATTAAAAAAAAAAAAAAAAAAAGATAAATATGTCTCCTATCGTTGCATTTTAAAACTTTTATATCATTTCTTTACACGTAGTCAGCTGTTTATCAGCAGTAGCCTGTACCTTCTATTCTTTTTGCTTATATTATTCTTTTCGCTTCATCTCTTTTTGATTTTAATCTTTTATTCATTTTAATAAATTCAAATTTATTTTTTCCATAACTAGGGGGTGTCGAAACGAGTTGAGGTATCAAAATTTCCCTAACATGCGACATGATTAGTATTAACACAAACACGACCTATTTGATAATTGTGTCAAATTTATCGATACGAACACGACACAAAAATTAGACAGATAATATGAACATGACATGTGTAAACCGGCTAATATCATAAACAAATTAAATTGATCATGTTCATCTATATACGACCCACTAAACCTGCTTATAATATTTTTAAGTTTTAACATATTGAACTCAAATCATATATATTTTTTTTCTTTTGAGAAGAAAAAACGAATATCATTAAGAGCTCAAAGTGGCTATATCAGCCATTACAATTGCAAGATACAAAGGCGGTATCTCCTCCATCCAAATTTGCCCCTCAATCTCAATAGAGAGAGCATGTTTTGCTAAACTATGAGCTACCTTATTGCATGTTCTACTAGCAAAAGAAATATGAGCAACAAGAAACACATCTAACAAAGCAAGAACCTGTAGAAGTCTAGTACCAAATTCAGAAAGAGGGAAATCCATGGACCTGACTATATTAACAATTGCTTGGCAATCTAAATCAAGGATTACACTCAAGAAGCCTAGCTCCCCCGCCCACTGCAACGCAAAAATCATCGCTTCTGCTTCTGCCTCTTCCGGTGACAGCAACTGCATGACCTTTTAATAGCCCGACGCTAATATTGCCCCTGTAAAGTCCCTAAAAACTATCCCAAAACCACAAGAACCTCCTCCATTAATTGCTGCATCACAATTGATCTTGAACAACCCAGCAGGAGGTGCCTTCCAAATTGGAGCAAAACCAGTTGCTGGGCCTGGCGAGATAGTCAGCAATTGCGCCTGAGCATCACCTTCATTATATTACTGAAATTTAGTCAGAAGGGAGACTGCCATGTGAGGCACTTGCATAATTGACATTCGGTTTTTCTGAAATAAAATCATATTTCTACTTCTCCACAGAGACCAACAGATCATACAAAACATTGCGTTTTGTTCTTGTATTCTGGCTTGAAACAAATCCATACACCATAATTGAAAAGAAGGAACACTCTCACCACATTCATTGTGCAATGGACAGGGTTTCCATACCAGGCGAGCAATAGAGCATTCAAACATAACACTAGTCATGCTCTCTTCGGAATCACCACACCCTTTGCATATTGGATCGAAATCCATTCCCTTTCGCCTTAAGCTAGAATTTGTGGGGAGGAAATCATTGCATGCCCGAATCATAAAGTGCTTCACTTTTTTTGTTTTTTGTGGGTGGGTGGGGGCGGGGGGGTGGGGGGGGGGGGGGGTGTTATCGGCAGCTTCCAAATGGCCTTCGAAAGCACCATATTAACACCAGCTTAAGTACCAGTCTCCTCACCTTCTAACTTTGCATGCAGTGCAAGATGGTAGGCTGTTCGAAACAAGAAGAAACCATTTTTAGAAAGAGGCCATATTACTTGATCTGAGAGCCGTCATGAAGATAGCAGAATGGCACAAATCATCTCCGCCTGTAAAGATGAAAAAATCGACTGAACCAGATTTCTATCCCAACAAACATTCTGATGGTCGATGAGTTCCCCAACCATCGCATCTTCATGTAGCTGATTCGAAAGAGACATAATACGCGAATGAGCCAAATTTGGAAGCCATTTATCCGTCCATATCCGTATCTTATTGCCATTTGTCACCATCCATCGAGAATCCTTCTCTAAAACCCAGCAAGCCTGCATGATACTTCGCCAAGTAAAGCTGGCCTACCTCCCTACCTTCGCCTCTATAAATGAATGCCTAGGAAAATATTTGGCTTTAAGAAGCCGAAATAGAGTTGAATTTTCATCTCCGCAAAGCCTCCAACACTTGTTTTGCAAGCATAGCCAGATTAAAACTATGAATATCTCTAAATCCCACTCCCTCTAACTGCTTAGACTTACAAAGAGTAATCCACTTGGCACAATGAATTTTCCGATCTTCATCACTTTGTCCCCACCAGAATCTTGCCATTATCGCCTCTATTTTCTTGCAAATGTCATTAGGGAGGAGCAAATAGCTCATAATGTATGTCGAGATAGCTTGAATAACTGATTTCAACAAAATTTCCTTACCTGCTCGTGAAAGGGTTTTTTCTTTCCAGCTCTTCAGTTTTTTTGCAACTCTATCAACAAGGTTGCTATACGTTACTTTCTTCTTTCTTCCAACTATAGCAGGCAATCCCAAATACCTATTATGCTACTCCATGCCCCTTACACCCATTTGTTGCTTAAGTTCCCCCTAAACTAATTGTGGAACATTTCTACTGCAAGAAATCTCGGATTTGTCCAGGTTCACCTTTTGCCTCGAGGATTGTTCGTAGTCAGCAAGGATTCTTAGAGAAAGAAAAAGAGAAACAAGAGTTTTGAATATGTATATACGAAGGTGCAGCAACTGATATATTATTAACGCTGTTTTTTCTGTATTTACAAGTAATGAAAGGAAGCCACTTATATAGTGGTTAAGTCCACGACTAAGTACAAAAAATCCCTTAATAATCTATGAAATATTAACTAATTATTGAAAGAACTAATTATGAAACAGATCCTAGCTACCAAATCAGTCAAAGATCCAATCTGCCACATGGATAACCAAACAACAAATATATCTAATAGATTATGGAAAGATATTAGCCATCCTTTATTCCTCATAAACCACCTTATTTCTCCTGTATTTCCCACAACAGGTGCTTGCAAGGAAGTGTGATCAGCTTATAACCACCTTATTCACTTCCTGATCTCACACCCCCTAAACGTTGCCGGGTCTGAGGCATAGTTTGCTTGCGAAATATAGCAATGGCAGAACTTGTGTATGGTTTAGTGAAAATGTCAGCTAACCTGTTGAAGTATGGGAACATTTTTGTTACAAGAAGACCACGTGCAACTTGTTCTGCGAACAAAGTGGTAAAGTCGAGCTCGATATGTTACTCTACAAATGAAACACAGATTGATGTAAAAACAGGCAACTTAATGTCCGCAGTATCAGTGGTCGGTGGGACTGGCAAGGGAATGGAAAAATCTTGAAGCAAAATAAGTTAGCAAGGTGAGTTCCGCAGCATGTGGCATGGCTCGTACTCCGCTTCAGTACTTGAGCGGAGATACAGTGTGCTTTTTTTTGCACACTAGGAATGAGATTCTTGTCCAAGAAATGTACAGTACGTACCGTTGTTGAATCGCCTTGTGAGAGGAACAACCAGCCCAAATCACGTTCAAGCAAACCCTGCAAACAACAACAAAGAACTTGGAAGTGAAATATATATCCTAGATGTCAAAGTTCCTTTAACATACCGAAAGGATCCCGATGGGCAAACTCATGTGCATACACTGTTGGATCTGCAAAAAACGAAGAAACAAATTTACACTAAAAGCAATATCCGGACGTGTTGAAGTGTTAAATACCTGTAAAGCGCCTACTAGACTCCGATATAAAATGAGGTCTAACAGAAGCTGCAACTCTCAACCAAGCCGGTTGAGTTGCCAAGGGAGTAGCCATGGGTTTGCCTGTCAACCATTCCAAACCGTTCAAGCAATGTCAAAGCATAATGGGTCTGATTCAACGAAATTCCATCATCTGTGTGTGTAACCTCTATACCTAAAAAATGATGCAAGAGCCCTAGGTCTTTCATAGCAAATTCACTACACAATAGCTGGACAAATTTATCAATTAACAAAGTTGAAGAACCTGTCAAAAGCATGTCATAAACATAGATTAAAAGTGCAAGTGTGCCTTGTGTAGACTTAAAAATGAACAGGGAAGGGTCGGCCAAACTACAAAAAAAACCATAAGAAATTAAAAAACTACTCAATCTGTCAAACCAGGCTCGCGGAGCCTGTTTCAAACCATATAAAGCTCCTCGTTCAATATTTACCACAACATGTGTCCGAAATTGGGAAATTGGGAATCAATCATACCTGGTGGTTGGTCTATAAAAAGATCCTCTGTTATATGCCCATGCAAAAAGGCATTTTTGACATCAAGCTGACGTACCTGCCAATGCCGAACCAAAGCAATCGAAAGAACCATTCGAATAGTTCCAGGCTTGACGACGGGGGAGAACGTTTCTGTAAAATCCTGACCATCAATTTGATGAAAGCCTTTTGCAACTAATCGCGCTTTCAACCGATCCAAAGTACCATCTGGTTTCAGTTTAGTTTGGATCCTATAATATTCATGCCTGCCTGTCTAGGAACCAAAGTCCATGTCTGATTATTGTGTAATGCTGTCAATTCTTCTTCCATGGCATGTTTCCAACCAGAATGTGCCAGGGCCTGTCGTACCGTTCGTGGCTCCTTCGGAATTGAAGTATCCACCTCTGTTAAAAGAGCATAGCGAGGATTCGATTTCACAATCCCTAACTGAGAACGTGTTACCATTGAATGACGGGGAGCACCCTGTATCAATGCGTGAGGGACTATTCCAGAGGAAACTTCATCAATTGAAACAGATAATTCAGGGGACGGAACGTTCGACGGAACGTTCAACTGATTTTCGAGTGTTTCGGTTTCAATATTAGGAATAGGCAAAATGGAAGAAGTGTCAGACAACGACAAATTCGTGGCTGGCGATTGGGGATTTGACGAACCAGAAGATGAGGGAAAATTATGTAATGGGGAATTAGGCGTAATAGGGAAAGGTGAGGTATATGGCGTGGACAAAGATAAGGGCGAAGAAAGAGTACCTGTTCCCAAATTTGGTGAGGGCAGTGGAGAAGGAGGATCCACTAGTGGTGCGGATTCATCAGCAGACGCTGCTGCGAGTGAATTCGTTGAAGAGGGACCTGTTTCTAATGTGTTTGAATTTATCTGAGGGATATTACATGCAGCTGGCTCAGTTTCTGATTGTGTCGAGTCTTTTTGCAATGGAAATGGGACAGGTATCAGGGATAATAATTGGTTGGGTTTGTCCTCTATAGGTGACACATCAGCTGGTAGTGGTATCCAAGTATCAAATACTTGTTCTGCACATTGAGATGCATTTTTTTCTTTTGATTTATAAGGAAAACAGCCCTCATCGAACACTACATGCCTGGAAACAGCGGCCTCAACGTGTCGAACAACTACATGCTCTGTAAATATTACTGATATTTCCCAGAGTTAACCCTAGATAAATCAGATACATTGATTTTAGCTTGTATTTATCACTGTAGCCTGCAAAAAACATCAAAGAACACTGTAGCCTGCAAACACACAAAGAACAGACTTTGGGTCAAATTTATTTTTCCTTGTATCCCAAATATACGGAAAACATTTACACCCAAATACCCGTAAAACAGAGTAATCAGGATGCTTATGATGTAATTGATAAAATGATGACTCAAAACAAATTGATGATGATGGAAGCCTATTAATTAAATATACTGCAGTTGAAAAAGCATTAAACTAAAAAGATAAGGGAAGACGGCTGTGAAATAACATGGACATTCCCAACTCACGAATTATACGATGTCGACGCTCAACTGTTCCAGCTTGTTCTGGTGTATATGGACACGAAATATGGTGAACTATACCAGTTTTAAGAAAGTGTGTAGCCAAAGCAGAATTAACAAATTCAATGTCAGCCAAAGCCAGAATTAAACAAATTCACTCCGCCATGCAGATTGGGAAAACTTTTATCCATAAAAACTTTTATAACAGCATTGTATTGTCTTTTAATGTAACTTTCAAAAGCAAGGAAAGCCGAATAAAAGTCAGATTTTAAGCGTAAGGGTATGATCCACACATATTTGGAAAAATCGTCGACAAGACAAGCGTAATACTTAAATTTTTCAATTGACAGAACTGGGGCTAGACCCCATAAATCACAATGAATTTTTTCAAAAAGAGTTGTAGCAGAATTAACACTTTTATAAAAAGGAAATTTGCTGAGTTTCCCTAGCTGACAACTATCACAAACTTGGTTTATTTTTAATGGTCCTCTAATAGAGATGAGGCCTTTATTATGTAGATTATTTAAAGCAGATATTTGTGGATGTCCTAGACATTGGTGCCACACATCGGCACTACAAGACTTGAAATGAAATGAAAAATTAGCCTCAGGACTACTGGAAATCATATACAAATCACCCTTCTTTGGTCCCTGCATGATTGTTGCGCCTGTCTTCCGTTCCTTCACAATAAACGAATCGTCAGTGAACTCACAATTTACTGGAAATTGTGAAGTTAACTTGCTTACTGATAGTAAATTCTTTTTTAAGCTAGGAACATACAAAATCTCAGATAAAGGAAGAACATTATTATTCTTTCGTTTTTTTAAGCTAGGAAACATTACCAAATTCAAGATAAGACAGGAAGAACATTAATTATTCTTTATTATTTCCAGCAGTATCCAAACACTGGGCATTAGGGATTGAGAAGAACATCTCTATAAATTACAACGTTCCTTCACAATAAACGAATCGTTAGTGAACTCACAATTTACTGGAAATTGTGAAGTTAACTTGCTTACTGATAGTAAATTCTTTTTTAAGCTAGGAACATACAAAATCTCAGATAAAGGAAGAACATTATTATTCTTATAAATTTCAGCAGTTCCAACACCTGCTATAGGGATGGAAGAACCATCTCCTATAATTACAGAATCGCTACCTGTATATTTGTATAGACTAGATACCATACCTTCATTACCAGTCATATAATTGGTAGTACCGGTATCGGACGTCCAATCATGGTCACGAATACTATTATCTAGTGTTAAAGACGCCAGAGCTTGTGGAAGGGATTCTGTGGGTGTTGAAGAAGGGATCCACCAGCAAATTTTCGCAATATGTCCTTTTTTGCTACAAATTTGACAGGTTTCATCTCGATAAAGTTCGTGTTCTGCTACTGTCATCCTTCGTTTTCCAGGTGGTGCAGGTCGTCGTGTTTGGCCTGAAAAATTCCCTTGATTCTGTGCTTGAAATCCACGCCCTGCAGAAGAAAAAGATGAGCGAAAATTTTTTGAGTCATAGTTGGACTTTGACACACCAAACTGTTGGTCTCTCTTTGATTGTGCATAAAACGCCAAATGTGGAGTATGAGTAGCCAAGGCCGAATTTCCAGAGTTTGCGAACCAGGTTCGCCGTTGATCATGGTTTTGAAGTTGGGAAATTAATTCAGTGTAAGACGGAGTTGGGGGTTTCAACATGGTGGTTGTGAAAGTTTCATATTGAAAACCAAGGCTAATAGGCTGTAAATTTTTTCTTTTTCTGAAATGGGGCGGCCAATTGCGGCTAAACTGTCGCAAATATTTTTAAACTGGCGAATATGAGTGGTGATGGGTACAGTTTCATCTTTGCGAAGGTAGGTTAGTTGTTGACGGAGTGTAAACTCCCTTTCTTGAGAAACTTGGGCGTATGATTCTTTTAAAGCATTCCACACAGCAAACGCTGTGTCAAGGCCAATCACTAGACCAAGGGATTCTTCTGAGAGAGTCCCTATGATCCATCCACGAAGCAATCGATCCGCCTTTTGCCAAGTCGTAAAATTTTGAATGGCCTGATCTGTGGCTTTGTCCGATCCGGCTGGGTTCATTGGGGGTTCTTCAGTGATGTGTTCTGTGAGATCTTGGCTTTCGGCAAGTCCTAAAACTTGCTCACGCCATAACCGCCTTTTTCCAAAGTAGTAAAATCCTTGGAATGGGGCGGTTCTGTTGTCCGATTCCAGTGCTGGTGTTCCATTGGTGGGTTTCCTGTCGGTGATTATTTCTTTGCTAGTGATATCTGTGAGGATGTTGGCGTTTCAGCTACAGTCTAAAACCTTGCTAACGCCGCCATTAACCAATAATAATTATATTTCGTAGTAATAAATTTTTGTAGCTTGGTTGGACGAAATTTCTGACATTGAAGAATAGGGGCGAAAGCGCCGATGAGAGTAATATGAAGAAAAAAGGCCTGGATATAGGCTCTGATCCAAGAAGAAACCTACAAACAAGAGTTTTGAAATAGTATATACGAAGTGTGAGCAACTGATATATTTCGAAATTTAAACCTCGCCTGTTTTTCTTGGTGAAAACAATGTTAGGTTATATACAAGAATGAAAGGAAGCCACTTATATATGGTTAAGTCCACGACTAAGCTACAAAATACATCGTATAAATAATTCTAGGGAGAAATATTACTATTTTGAAAGCGTGAATTCCTAGCTGAACTCAGTCAAGTACAATTTGCATCCTTGGTAATTCCAACAAACCACGGAGTATACAT